>WAAF01002961.1:276916-319148 GCA_013400475.1 Tricholaema leucomelas | reverse complement strand
GCCCAGAGAGAGTGATTGGCATTGGAATGGGCTGCCCAGGGAGGTGGTGGAGTCACCATCCCTGGAGGTGTTCAAGAAAAGACTGCATGGGGCACTTAGTGCCATGGTCTGGTTGATTGGATAGGGCTGGGTGCTAGGTTGGACTGGATGAGCTTGGAGGTCTCTTCCAACCTGGTTGATTCTATGATTCTAACTCTTGGCAATGGGAATGGGAATAGGATTCCCCTCTTCTAAATAAACATAATTAATAGCAACAATTAAAAGAAAAAAAAATCAAGCTCAGAAAAGCATTTTGTCCTGATGCAGTTAGCTGAATGATAATTGTCTCCAGTATGACTTTACAGTCTGTGAAGTATTATGCTCAGTCACAGTTCTCCACTAGCTTTTTACATGCTATACACATATTCCATGTTCCTTAGAAAACATTTGGGGTTTATTGATCATGAAAGAACCTATGTGAGAATCAAGAAGTATAGGCATTGACACTGAATAAATTAACAGTAAGGGGAAAAAAAAAATCATGATTCTGACCATCAGGCAACATGAACTCCTGTTTATGAAGTTTTCTCCCTGTCTCTCCATTGCCTGGTAGAGCTGTGTGTGCCTGGCTGCTATTACTAGACCTTCTCTGGTCTGTGCCTTTCAAAGAAGGGACCAGTCAGCCACTACTGGAAAACTAAAGTAAAAGTTTGTAGCTTTCCAGACCTGGCCAGGATTACCATTAATAAACCTCTCCAGAGAAAGTGTGCACAATCCAAATTTGCTGTCTGATATCTAGAATATACTTTAGTAAACTGAGTCACAGAATTAACCAGGTTGGAAAAGACCTCTAAGATCATTGAATCCAGCCTATCACCTAACCCTTTTAGTTAACTAAACTATGGCACGAAGTGTTCATCCAGCCTCATCTTAAACATCTTCAGGGATGGTGACTCTACCACTTCCCCAGGCAGCTTATTCCAATGCCAATCACTCTTTTCAAGAGGAACTTCTTCCTAGCATCCAACCTAAACCTGCCCTGGCACAGTTTGAGACTGTGTCCTCTTGTTCTGTTACAGGGTGCCTGGGAGAAGAGACCAATTCCACCTGGCTACAACCTCCTTTCAGGTAGCTGTAGGGAGTCAAAGAAGGCTGGAGTATAGTGGGAAAATTAAATGCAGAACTCTATGCTAACTATGCTTTTTTCCACCACAATCACTCCTTTACTCCTACTCAGGATGGCACAGGGCCATATGTTGTCATTTGTATTTCAGTCTGGTGTGTCATAGGGATGATGAACTCTGAAGAGTGGAGGAATACTTTAACAGACAAAAAAGACCGGTCCCATTCTGTACATATGGTCTGTAGTCAGAGCAAGAAAGCTCTTCAGCATCTCCATGCATCAGTCAGAGCTAATGAGGACTTTGCAGTCACCTCAGACAGCTCCACAGCTTGCCAATATACATTTATATTTCTAATTTTACACACAGATTAGGACAAGGCTGCCGACAAATTAAAATCTGGTTTGTTGGTGCCAAAATTGGTTCCACATTGCACATATAGTACTCCATAAACAACTTAATGTGTACAGAGGTTGTGGAATGTGTAGGAAGGTAGGAGAGCAGCCAGCTCCCCAACCCAGCCCAAACACACAAAAAACACCCAAGGGACTATTTGAGTCACACTGTACCCAGGCAAGAAATATTTAATTAGAGTGACAAATAGGATGAGTGAGTCTGAGCTGTCCCCACTCCTTCCTATGTGAAGAGAACAAAGTGAAACACTAGGAGGGAAGCCTCTGCAACGCCCCAAATGCCTCCTGCCTGGAAAGATGTTTCTTCCCTCCAGCTCTTTCAGCTTGGCTCTTTTCCATCCCATGTGGAGTGAATGTCAGAATAATCCTGACATTGAAATCTCCTAACCATGCCCTAAAATCTGTCTGCACACGAGGAAAAAAGAAGTATCTGATAGATGCACCAATATGGGACTTCCCTAATTGCCAAAACCCTACAGATAGATACTCCTTTTTTTAACCTGTCTGAAGAGCCTTCCCAGGTATAGGCCTAACAATATGCTTGTTATGCATGGTACCCTAAGCTGCCTAATATACTCCTTTTTCATCTTTATATTTACCCATACTGAGAGCCCATAATCTTCTACTAAGGGGCATTTTAAAAGAAATAACAGAGAAAGTGCTTCTAAAGCCCATTTTATAGGGAAACTTTTTTTTTTTTGTTCCTAGTGTTGCATATCTTTATCCCCTTCAGAACAATTTTTTCAGTGATATACAGTGCTAGATGCTCTTTACCATCACTTTCTTGGCATCCAATTTCACCCAGTTTAGTTTCTGACACATCCGGTCATACAATAAAGTTTTTTGGGAAAAATCTGAGCTCCGACACACAGGAGCTGTACATATTTTTTCTTTAATGTTCCTAAAGGTATCTTTTTACATTCAAAAGACCATTTAATAGCACTAGAGAGTTGGTTTGGATTTTTTTTTTTTTGTGTGTGTGTGTGTGTTTGGTTGGTTTTTTTTGTTTGACTGTTCTACCTTCTCCGTTTTCTAAATCAGGACAGGGCGAGGGGTAGAGACTATGGAAATCTCTGTGTTAAGTTTCCTATAGTACCCTTGCAAAACAAAACTTTGTTGTTTTTTTTTCTCAATTTGAAAGTAGTTATGGCCTCTAAAATAACTCTAAAAATAGAGATGGTTGTGGCCTCTAAAACAACAGGTTTGTCTTACAAACCTGGGTTTGACTTTCAAACCTGGGTTTGACTTTCGTCCTTCAGCCTCAAAGCTTTTCAGCAACAACTGCTGATTCTTATAGTTGTATAGGGTTAACACTCCAGGGGGAGTGACCCTGAACCTGACCCTAGGTGGTCTTGACCCCTCCCCAGGGGTGGGTCTGAACATCACCAGCTGATGGTTAGCCCACTCCCCCTTGCTGTCCCATGAATACAGGGGGACTTCCTGTTTCACTCTCTCTGCATCTGTCTGTGCTCCCTGCCTCGATCTTACCACCATCACCATCTTGTTTCCTGGTTTCTCCTCTGTTTCACCACGTGGCCATCAGCCACGAGGCAGACAAAGCCATCACCATCAAAATTGGGTTGTATTTATACATTCTGTATTTTGTTTTTCCCTTCCCTGTAACCTTTGTAACTTCCCTACCCCAGACAACTTTTTAAGTTATTGTTAAACGTTCTTTTTCTTTTTTTAACTTCCAAATCGAGCGAGATTCATTTGTTTGGGTGTGCTTACTTCTCTCTCTCTCTCTCTCCATCTAATCCCTTTCTTTTGGGAAAGAGGGGGGAAGAGGGAAGGGCACTTTATAAAATTATTATTGGTTCTATCAAATTTATCTGAGGCTCTGGAAATTTAAATTAGAACCGAGACAATAGTCATTTACAATATCACAGTCTCACAGTATCACCAAGGTTGGAAGAGACCTCACAGATCATCAAGTCCAACCCTTCACCACAGAGCTCAAGGCTAGACCATGGCACCAAGTGCCACGTCCAATCTTGCCTTGAACAGCCCCAGGGACGGCGACTCCACCACCTCCCTGGGCAGCCCATTCCAGTGTCCAGTGACTCTCTCAGTGAAGAACTTTCTCCTCACCTCGAGCCTAAACTTCCCCTGGCGCAGCCTGAGGCTGTGTCCTCTCGTTCTGGCGCTGGCCACCTGAGAGAAGAGAGCAACCTCCTCCTGGCTACAACCACCCCTCAGGTAGTTGTAGACAGCAATAAGGTCACCCCTGAGCCTCCTCTTCTCCAGGCTAAACAATCCCAGCTCCCTCAGCCTCTCCTCGTAGGGCTGTGCTCGAGGCCTCTCACCAGCCTCGTCGCCCTTCTCTGGACACGCTCAAGCATCTCAATGTCCCTTCTAAACTGGGGGGCCCAGAACTGAACACAGTACTCAAGGTGTGGTCTAACCAGTGCAGAGTACAGGGGCAGAATGACCTCCCTGCTCCTGCTGGCCACACCATTCCTGATGCAGGCCAGGATGCCATTGGCTCTCTTGGCCACCTGGGCACACTGCTGGCTCATGTTCAGGCGGGTATCAATCAGCACCCCCAGATCCCTCTCTGTCTGGCTGCTCTCCAGCCACTCCGACCCCAGCCTGTATCTCTGCATGGGGTTGTTGTGGCCAAAGTGCAGCACCCTGCACTTGGAGCCATTGAATGCCATCCCATTGGACTCTGCCCATCTGTCCAGGCGGTCAAGGTCCCGCTGCAGAGCCCTTCTGCCCTCCAACTCAGTCACATCTGCCCCCAGCTTGGTGTCATCTGCAAACTTGCTGATGACTGACTCGATGCCCTCATCCAGATCATCTCTGAAGATGTTAAAGAGGATGGGGCCCAGCACTGATCCCTGAGGGACACCACTAGTGACAGCCGCCAGCTGGATGTGGCACCATTCACCACTACTCTCTGGGCTCGGCCCTCCAGCCAGTTCCTAACCCAGCATAGAGTGTTGCCATCCAAGCCGTGGGCTGACATGTAGGTTAGAAAAGACCTTTCAGACCATGGAGTCCAACCGTTAAGCCAAGACTGCCATGTCCTGGCAAATCACTGACTGCTACTCAAGCATATCACTAAGTACCACATCTACAGGTCCTCTAAATACCTCTAGGTCTCACTCCAAGTGTTTTCTCAGGTCTGACAGTAATTTCAGGAGATCATCAAGAATCTGCTATGTGTGCTATAATGCTTAGACACATACAGGAAAAATAATTAGGAGAGCCATAATCCAGCACTAGCAGTTTTCTGACAAGCACAGAAATGCCTCTGAACTACAGCCAAAGCTGTACACAGATACAGGGTAAAATATACCAATGCTGTGTGTCCATATTAACTTGGAGGGGGCAGTGGTACCTGAATCACAGAATCACAGAAACATTCAGGTTGTAAAAGACCACTCAGGATCATCCAGTCCAACCAATATGCCTGCTTTACAAAGTTCCCCCTTAAACCACATCCCCAAGCACCACATTCAAACAGCTTTTAAACACATCCAGGGCTGGTGACTCCACCACCTCCCTGAGAAGCCCATTTCAATGTTTGACCACTCTTGCTGGGAAAAAAATGTTTCCTAATGTCCAGAAGTCCCTGTTTGTGCTCCTAGGTGCATACCTTGTCTCATGAAATACATTGTCACACAGAATTTTGCTCTTCTCTGGACAGCTGGGAAGAAGGACTTTGGGTGACTCCATAGCACACACATGAGGTGCAGCCTAGGGGCAAACACTGACCTGCCAAACCTCATTTCTTCAGCTAGATGGGTGCAGCCAAAGCAATATTATATGTTAGTATGGAGAAAAGTTCTCGTCACATTGTGCAAGTCCTCTCCTTGTGCTGCTGACAGGATCACTGAATATTTTTGTTTTCCCAGGTTTTCTAGTTTCTTCAGTTGTGCATGCCAGGCCAAAATATTATTGGGATAATTTATTCTGTATGATGTTGTACAGCGGCCAGCACACCACATTCACACTGAGACTTTTTTACTATCAAGGGTATCCTCCTCATTGTCACATGTTGAACAACAGAAAAACCTACATTTACTACACAGAATTCCAAGGCATCATTTGTAAAAGATAAGCTAACATGTTGCCTGTGAGCTGTAATTAAATCAATACCTCGTGGAGTTCTCATTAGCTAGTACAGTAGGAACAGCCATAGCCTGAGGTACTCCTTTCTGCCTATAGTTTTATTTTGGTTTTCTGCACATCTGCTTCCTATTGTGCCTTTTAATACTCACACCTTGAATGTGAATGATTCCCCTAAGCCTTCTGGCTGGCTACCTTGCTATTGTGTGTGTGGGTTTTTTTTCCCCTTTAAACTGTAATAGTAAAACACCTCCCTCACTGAAATGACTCAGTTCTTCTTAAAGCACTATTATCCTCACTGAGTCTTTGTGACCATTCAGATTCACATAGCTAATCCTTACCAAAGAGAATTCACTGTTTCCACACATTTATTGTTGCATGTTGCACAAAACACAGTTTTGGATTTTCTTTCTTTGGTATAACACAAACAAATGCCTTGTCTAAGATTGTGCTTTATACCCATGTGTATAAAGACAGGATGGTCCAATGGCATAACCTGATTTCCAGAAGTTTAGGCTCAATTCTCTAACCCCAGCAGACTCTTGCATATGATTCACTCTTAACTAAGTGATGCAGTTTGTCTTTCCTGTATGACTATTCCCTGGAAAGGACTGGTTAGCTGAAGGTTGGCACTGGTTGCTCACCAGTGAGAAGATGGAGAGGGTGGTACTTCACATGGTATGCACAGAAACCAGCCCTTGCAGCTGGCCAAAAAGAAGCAGATGAGCAAGGACACATCTCATTGCAGTGTCCTCTAACACTGATATCTGTGGACTACAGGGAGGTGTGCAACACACTAAATTCATTTCTATCACAGATTCACTGCCTATCCCCTGTGGCAACAGATGAGAGAGTTTTAGATGCAGGTGGACACATTTCAAGGCAAAGGTGGCAGCAACTGCACACCATGTTGAACATCTACTGCCTGATGTTGTCAAACTTATATCAGATCTCCAGATGGTTTCTCCAAATCCAAGAAATTAGCTGCTGCCAAAGTGGAGGTTTCTTCACCTTCCTGTTGAACAGTTTTCCACCACAAGAAAGACAGTTTTAAAGAGCTAGCAAAGAGCGTAAGGATTAATATGACCTCATAGCCCACTCCATAGGGAGACCAAAGTCATGGATTGTAGTTACTGCCATAAGAAATGTTTAGACTTCAACTGATGAGAATTTAGTGGAAAGTACATTGACCTAACCTAAGTGCTCCTGCACCCACGTCTGCCAGGGAGAAAAAAAAGTTGACTTTGTAGGTCATTTCCCTTTCACAGGCACTTCTTGCTTGCTTGTGAATCAAGCAAGCACAGTTTAAAGCATTTCAGTCACTCTCCACAGTTGTAACTTTGATCAAGTTTGGACAATGCAAGCAGAGAATTTTTGAGAAACTACATTTCATGACAATCATCCATCAGTCCAGACACTTTCCATTCTTATACTCTTTGCTGTGCTCCCAGCACAAACACTGTTGAAGGCTGACTGCTTGCTGCAGGATACAGGACTGAACAGGTATTTGCTCTCAGTTTTGTGTGTTTCACACCTTGTCCTGTTCTGCACTTACTGAGAGAGGACGAGCAAGCAGAGAAGTAGAAGAAAAGAACCCTTCCAGGTTTCTAGCCAACATGAGAGTCAAAAATACTTTGGTCTGCTCAGAAGCTATTTATATTTTATAGATATGGTTTTCTCACATTTACTGCTTAATTACATTCCAAAAGAATTCCTCCCCTGTCATGGCTGGTTCAAAAGCAGGCAGTACCCAGAGGTTACGCTCCCTGTGAGACTGTGAGCGAAGCAGAGAAGCACTTCACTTTGCAGACAGGCACAAATTGTGTCTGTCTTTCCTTTGTTTTTATGAGGTCTAGTATATCAAACAGGATATGCTGGAGGCCCCAATTCAAGTACACAATTCACTTTATGCAAATGTTTATGAGCATTACTAAGTGGGAATGGATTTGCCATATTAGGAGCTAGGAAAAAGGAATTGTTTGAACAGTGTATGTCCAAAATTATGAAGATTCAACCACAGATGTCTCAGCAAAACTCCTTAAAGGAAAACAACAGGCCAGAAAGAAGCAATCTTGTTTATCAATGAAGTTCATGAACTCATTTGGCCCTTAAAGGGAGCGGGAAATGAAAAAGAAAAAAGCTTGGAAATTGTATGCACAAGGGAGAAAGAAAAAAAAAAACAAAAAAGGAGAAAAAAGGTTTTGTTCTGAGATCACAGTGGTCAAATTATGGGCAGCTTAATAGGCTGTGCTCATACAAAAACTTCTATTAAAAAAAAGAAAGGATAGAGTCTGACCAAGTGCTTCCTATGGTAAATAGTTTCTTTTTCTGTTATAAATTCCTGGTAAATTTCAGAAGGCAAGATTCTATAAATAGGGCAGCTGCTCAGCATTCAGCCATTCAAAATTATGCCAATGCTTGCACGACTTTTGAAGCTCCACTTCCCCTTCATTTGTCACTCTCTGCATCACCTTCTTCTTCCCTCTCCAAGATGATGCCCTCGTGTGTGTTTGTGGTCTGTCCTAAGGCCAGGGGAGCCATTACATATAGTGGAGTTGGTGTGATGTAGTTGGTGCTGACAGAACAAAATGCACATCGTAGCCTGGATGTGATGCATTTAACTCTGAAATGCACCAGCTCTACTCTCCCAACTACAGTCCTAAGATTTTTATGGATTTCAGGGGTATTGTGACACATTAGATGAAGAAATGACTCTTCCTTGGCCAAACAGGGAAGGAAGATAGGCTAGAGAACTTAGAATACACCTCAGTTTTAATTGAAGAGAGTTTTCTATTTGTCCCTGCCTTTGTAAAAGTAACACAACAATGACAAATTGTGAATTGTCAATATTATGAAACCTTTGTTCAGAAGATTTTAGGTCTGTCTGGTTTCTATTTATAAGTATCACAACAATAGAAACATTGCAAAAAGAAAAGGCCAATAGACTGAAAATTTGAGCTGGAAGCTACTAAGCTGAAACCTCTGGTCCCAGCGGTTTGGGAGCAGCGACTTAAGAGTTCTCCCTATTTTACCCCCTTCCCAATTGCTTATGACTTCCTTTGAGCTATTTAGTTTTGCAAACTAAACACCAGCCATTATCTCTAGCAATTTAGAGAACAGTTTTTGCTTAAGAGGCCAATCCTTAATTCTTCCATACTTTTGCAAATTCTCTTTGAGGATGCATTTCTATTCTCGTGAACTTCTTTATCTGACCAACCATTCTAGATGCTTGCAAAATATCATTTAGGAGACATTTGGTCTCTTAAACGCTGCCAACTCTTGTTTCTTTGAAGCTATTGCATTTAGTTTGGTTTTCAACGCACTTTCTGGAAGCTTTTAGTTACAGAAACTTCAGAATTTTCCCATTGTATTTGGTATTCATGTCCCCAGGCTTGCAAGAAAAGCAATAAATGAAGACATAGTCAGATGTTTCCAGACCCAAATTCCTGTACAGTTCAGAGCAAAAATTTATTCTACATAGTTTTCTTCACTAATTGCTTGTATCAACAGCCTGGCTACATTGTGTTTCCCAGCAGTCTAGTTTGCTTTATCATTTCAGCTGGGTGAGTTATTCATAGAGACTGTGAAACAGAGTAAAAGAAAGCTGCTCCATGACCATGGCCCATAATGCACACTTTGTTCTTCGGGAGCCTCACAAACATTAATTATTCCTCCTTGACCATACCCCAGCGCAGAAATAAAAACATTTGTTCAAAGATTTTCATCCCTAAGGTTTTCTGACTTTCTTGGCAGCCACAAATCACCGTGACAACTCTAAACTCCTTCAAAGTCTCTCAAGAAGACATGTCAAAAGAACTGTAAAAAGCAAGGCTTCAGAAAATGTCTGATTCAATGTCTTTTCATTTCCCTGCTTATTCCTCAACTGCCTATGACATTCTTAGAGAATAAAAGTTGAAAAGCAGACCCCTTCTCTTTCTCAAACTCTTTTCTAAAGGCATGGCTCCAGTGCAAGCAATTTGGGGACGTGGCACGTGCTTTCCTTAAACTTCTTACCAGAAAATGAATTTAGGGGCTGCAAAAAAAAAGGTAGAAACAAGTTTACCCTACAGGCTTTATTTCATATATAATTGCTGTTGTTTTCTGTGCTGTGTGTACATTAGAAGGCAAGCTCTATGCAGCGCATGGTTGGTATTCTAAGTCCTGATGAAGGAGCTAACACTAAATCATTTTTATTCGCTGAAATGCCAAAAGGGCTTTAGCTGACATTACACTACAGAGGACTGGTTGTGGCTCCTGCCAAGTTGAAAGGTACTGTTTTCATGGGAGGATGGCAAGGATGAGAGACTCTGCCATGGTGCCTCCCTAACACAGCTTTCGTTTTCCTCAGCTCCCTGACAAGACATTTTTCTTCCGTTGGATGTGGATGGGGAAAATTGGCAGACTTGGATGGAGAAAATCAGCAGCCTCACAAGCTTTTAGTAGGTGATCAAGAAACAGTGAGTGCTTAACAGCACACACGACTGTATAGCAACCTTAATAAAAGTGCCTCTTCACAGGCAAGCCCCAGAGTTTGGCAGGTTGTGCTTTCAGTCTCTAATTAAAAAGCAGCTGAGCCAAACGCGTTTGCACAAGTGTCATGGTCACACTTCGGTCTTCATGCGAGATATGTGATCAGCATCTGAACTGCTCATTAAAAATGCTTCTAGAAATGCTCTAGGAACCCACTTTTTGAATTGCAAGCAGCAGCTACTTCGGCTGCATGTGCAATTAGGGGATGCATAAACGAGTAGGCAGCTGCTTCATTTTCTCCATGTCTGTGGAAACAAGGTTAACGGAGCATGTAATGGGTGCTGAAGAAAAATGACAGCCAATGTTTGTGTATTTCTGTCAGGATGAAAGATAGCACTTCACAACTGCCATGGCACATCCTGCTTTGAAAATCAGTCCTTAATTACTTTGCTGATGCTACAAGCAACTGCAGTTAGGCAGAGCCAATGTGCTGTACAAGACAAGATCTGCAAGGATTTGTTGCTTTGGTGCCTGCTCCATGAAGGCTTTGCTGCTTTGTAGGGGCTAGAGAACACCAGGAAGAGCATTGGCTATAGTAAGTGTTCACACTGTCAGGGTGTCCCAGTTTGGGGCCATGAGCTACCCGGGACTGGAGGACAGAGATGACTCTCACTCCTTCCCAGCAGTAAGAATTGGGATACTGCACACTGACTGGGAGTTTAAAGAGAAATTCTATTTACAAAGCATGTATACAAAAGGCAATCAGGTAGAATAAGTACAAAAGACTGTCAGGCCCAAACTGGCCTTCTAGAATCCTCCACTCCTTTCACCCTCAGTCAGCTTGAGGGTAGGCCAAAACTGCCCTCCTCAGCTGGGGCCTATAAGGCCTAAGCAGGCCTCATGATGCAGCTCAATTCCCTACCAGGTAGGAGCCATCTCCCCCTCCAACTGTGAGATAAGAACGTGTGCTGACCCCAGAGAGAAGTGAGGGAAGGAAAGGCAGGGAGGAAAAGGGAAGGACATCAGTTGAGAGCTGCCTTGACCTATGACATCAGAAGGCAGAATTGAATCGTAGAATCAGTCAGGATTGGAAGGGACCCCCAGGATCATCTATTTCCAACCTCCCTTTCATGGGCAGGGACACCTCACACTAGATCAGGCTGTCTAGAGCTTCATTCAGCCTGGCTTTAAACACCTCCAGGGATGGGGCTTCCACCACCTCCCTGGGCAACCCATTCCAGGGTCTCACCCTGGAATGCTGAAGAACTTCTTCCTAACATCCAGTCTGAATCTACCCATTTCCAGCTTTGTTCCATTCCCCCCAGTCCTATCGCTACCTGACATCCTAAGAAGTCCCTCTCCAGCTTTCTTATAGGCCCCCTAAAGATACTGAAAGGTCACAATAAGGTCACCTCATAGCCTTCTCTCCAGACTGAACAGCCCCAACTCCCTCAGTCTCTCCTCATAGGAGAGGTGCTCCAGTCCTCTGATCATCCTTGTGGCCCTTCTCTGGACATGTTTCAGCACATCCATATCCCTCTTGTAAATAGAATAACACTATTACAATATCCTGGGATGAGCAGGTCCACCCCTCTGGGTCACAGAGACTCAGGATCCCTCAAACCACCATAGAGGTGGCAATTCAGGCTGTAGAAAAAGCTCTTTGGTTCCTGAGGTAATTTCCAAGAAGCCTAGCAGAATCTGCATGAGATGAAGAATACCTGTAGTACTGAAGACGTTATAAAATGTCACATAATATGTATTTTTAGCAGTGTGACTAGCTTTGGATTTTAGTTAGAATTACCACAAATGTCACTGACATTTCTTTACTAGTGTCCCTAAGCACTGCTTCTGTGGAGGGCATGGTGCACAGTTTCATTAGAAAAAGTGCTTCTTTCTCCAACTTTCATCCTGTCAGGCTTTTAAAGAACTGACACCAGACTGAGTGAGGAGGCATGAAAGAAGCTCACTTCTTACCATAAAAAAACGTGGAAAAGCAGGGGGGAGCACCTCTTATCCGTTCCAGTGTGACACCTTTTATGCTAAATTGCATTGCAAGTAAGGACTGCCTTTGATATAAGGATTTTAAAGCTGAAGGTAAACGTATTATGTTTTAATCTGTGGAAGATCAGGTCCCAGTCATTCACTATTTAGAGAATGTGTAATGCTTGACCCAGCACTGGATGAAATATAAAGAAAGAGCACTCAGACATCAATAGGCTTGAAGGAAAAAAGGAAAGTACCTCACAAATGCCTGTTTTCGCAAGCCCATCAGGACAGTTTCCTGATGGTCCTTCAGAGGCAAAAATTCAAACACAACTTGTACCATTCAACAAAACTGCTTTAACGATTCCGATAGTGATCACCAGAGAGTTTTGGCAAGAGCAAGTACACTTTCCATCCATTCAGCCTTGCATTAGAACAATGAATTGTTACAGCACTGGCAACGTGTAACTCTGACAACAGAAAGTAACGGGGGAGAGTACAATGATCATAGAATCATAGAATCATAGAATGGTTTAGGTTGGAAGGGACCTCAAGGATCATCCAGCTCCAACCCCCCGCCATAGGCAGGGACACCTCCCACTAGAGCAGGCTGCTCAAGGCCTCATCCAGCCTGGCCTTAAACACCTCCAGGGAGGAAGCATCCACAACCTCCCTGGGCAACCTGTGCCAGTGTCTTACCACCCTCACTGTAAAGAACTTCCTCCTAACATCCAGTCTAAATCTCCCCTCTTCCAGCTTAAACCCATTCCCCCTCGTCCTGACATTACCAGACCTTGTCAATAGTCCCTCCCCAGCCTTCCTGTAGGCTCCCTTCAGATACTGGAAAGCCACTCTAAGGTCTCCTCGAAGCCTTCTCTTCTCCAGGCTGCAGAGCCCCAACTCTCTCAGCCTGTCCTCATAGCAGAGCTGCTGCAGCCCTCTGAGCATCTTCGTGGCTCTCCTCTGGACTCGCTCCAGCAGTTCCATGTCCTTCTTGTGTTGGGGGCTCCAGAACTGCACACAGTACTCCAGGTGGGGTCTGAGGAGAGCAGAGTAAAGGGGGAGAATCCCCTCCCTTGCCCTGCTGGCCACACTGCTCTTGATGCAGCCCAGCACAGGGTTGCTGTCTGGGCTGCATGTGCACACTGCAGGCTCATGTTGAGCTTCTCATCGATCCAGACCCCCAGGTCCTTTTCCTCAGGGCTGCTCTCAGCCATTCATCACCCAGCCTGTATCTGTGCCTGGGATTACACCGACACAGGTGCAGGACCTTACACTTGGCCTTGTTAAACGTCATGAGGTTGGCTTGGGCCCACCTCTCCAGCCTGTCCAGGTCCCTCTGGATGGCATCCCTGCCCTCCAGCAAGTCAGCTGCACCACACAGCTTGGTGTCATGTGATCAATGAAAGCAGAAAACAGGCCAAGGTTTGCTTGCTGTGCATTTTGTGAGCCAGTGGAACTCTTGGGTAAGTTAGGATTTCTTTTTACTCTGCCTATCACCTGAGCCTCATACTTCTCAATAACTGCATTTTCTAAAACCTTTCCAGTGAAAGCTTCTGTTTCCCTCTTTATTCTAGAGAGCACAACTTCAAAACCAAATTTCTTGGAGTACGGCAAGATGTCGAGAACAGCCTAGAAATGCTTACTGGCGCAGACAGTGAAGCTACTCTGAGGAGCAGACACCCACAAGGAAACTGTACCTAAACAAGTGCCAGTGAATCTGGGTACCGAATGAGTTTGCTCTGCGTTCTGTACATATCACTTATTTTACAGGAGACATATTTTGGATGTTCTTTAAAGAACTCAAAATACGTTTTATAGGCTCTTGCTCTCCGTGTCTCCTCTGTGAAGTTCTGTACCACGAAACCATGTGAACAGACTTCAGAAATAGAAAAACATGTACAGCTGACATAAACACCTCCTCCTTTACAGATACTACCCTGGTAATTAACAGCACTGCTGCACAGACTTTTAGAATGACATCTGAGATTGCAAGGAAGATCACGGAGAGACCCATGAGAACCAAATCGGGATACACCAAATTCCTCACACTAAAAACGAGGGCTTGCTAGATCCAAAACCTGGGATAAACCCAGACTCAACTATTGCAGCAGGCTTCAGTTTGAAGCAATATATTTATCTTAAACAAAGACCTTGTGTGAGAGAGGGCAATACATATGTTTTGGTTACTTTTCAAAGGCAGCTGTTGTTAGACAAAGGCTAATCGGTTTGAGCACCCCACAAAGTGTCCTAGCACAAAAACATTTTGTAGGTGAAGAGGTCAGAAGTGAGTGCCCTTTAACACGGGAGGGCTCAGCTTATCAACTGGCCCTGCAATTTGTCACGTTGACAACGTTATCACAATACATCTGTTACAAACACTGACATACTGCATTGAACGTGTATACATGCAGAGGTTGTTCTCCCCCCCTCCCCAGTATTTTGTGCTGTATATGCTTGTTCATAAACTTACAGACAGAAACGCATGGAGGACTCTATCCTTTCTCCCTTTCATTCTCTGGGATCACACACATCAAACACAACAGGCACAGGCAATGTTTCTGTATATATCCAGTTTTGACATCAAGAAATTGTTATTTTACAGCATTCTCTTAGACTGTCTGTGGCCATTTTAAGTATCTGTGTCCACAAGAGTAACTGGAAAGATGTGTTCTCCTTTGAGTTCTTTGTCTCAGGCCTCCAAGACAGCCACAGTCAATTTAATCCTCAATTTACTCCAGGAAGCATCTCAAAGGCATTGGTAATGCCAGTTTACCCCATTAATGGGTCAAGAGAATGAACTTTTAAAGGAAAATGGGTGTCCCTCTTTCAGCTCTTGGCCATTTTGCCTGCTTGCTGAATTTGCTTTTCTCTTGCAGAGCAATTGGGCGATAATGATAAGAAATGACCAATTGCTCCCCAGATGCTGATGATTGCATATAAGCCACTAACCCAGAGAAACATTGGAGGACATTAGTCTCATTTCATCTGATTGTAGGGTGAACTTTAAAGAGTGAACTACATGGAGAAGTTCATTTCTGCTCAGATGATCATGGGTAAGCAAAAGTATTTTCTTCAGAAATTTGACCCAAACAATGCCCCAAGAGGACTTTTTGGCCTTTAAAAGAAAGGTGTAATCTGTGGATTGATGATGACTAGGCACAGCACTGACACTAGCTCCCAGACACTGCTAGACAATAGGAAAGCACAGGAAATCCATCAGTCAAATCATTCTCCTTGGAAGATACACTTTGTCTGATCTGGAAACCACACACTCAGCCCTGTCCAAAAGAAAAAAGATTACTTGCCGAGGTAAGTGGGCTCTCAGTATTACCTTGCATGAGCTTGATGACAACCTGTGAAAAGGGATTTGGCTTGAAAACAAAATACTATAAGGAAAACGTTACCATTTGAGCTCCTTTTATACTTTGTCTAAAAGCAAAGGCCAAGTACGTGGTCAAGATGAAGGATCAGCATCATCAGAGGCCAGGTTCCCCGCCTTAACCATTAGTATGTAACTGAATTTTATAATGTTGCTAGCTCTCTGTATCTTGAAAAAGTCTCATCAAATTCTCATTAGTATTGAATCTGAACAAAAAGGGAAGAGTAACTATCTGTGAAATTACTGTTAACTCCTGAGTGCTATATATTATAACCTCAGCTATCCTTACATGAAGGAGAATATCTGCTAATATATTAGCTGTTTTAACATTGTCACCAGATTTTTCCACTTTAACTGTATTGAGCAATGTGATTTTGGGTTAATAAAGCTAAAGAATTATTCTCTGAATTCCTGGTTGTCTCTATATGCAGGGTATGCATAAACAGCCTCAGAAACTTCCAGCACTACTGCTTCAGCTTCATTCTGTAAGGGAATTAACCACCTTCAACTATTGTTAAGCTCATTTACACCACCTAGAGCTTCTCTACTCCTCATCCATGCTTTCCACCTATTCTCCAGCCCATAATAGACTAGTTCCAACTCCTCACGGCCAAGCAAACAGGCATTTGATGTCAGGGTAATGAGCAAGAAAAGAAAAAGGTACACTGCAATGGCATCAGTACAAGCTTTAATGTAAAGGAGCCCCAGACAAGCAATACTGTCTCCTGTGACAGCCCTGATTTTGAGTCCACCCAGGACCCAGTGCCAGAGGGGCATTAAGAAGAAAGCAGTGTTAATCACCACCACTTGCCTCAGTGCATGTGGCTCCTTACACAAAATGCCCTCAGCTATCAGGTAAGATAAAAGACTTTCACACCTTGAAATAGCATCTTAGGCTTCTTCTTTAAGATCTTCATAGACGTTTATAGTACTTTTCTGCCATTTCCCTCTTAGTGGGGCTTTCTTGTTCCTCACTGCTAGTTTTCACACTTTCTCCTATGCTTTGGCTCATGATCTCTTAAAAGGGGACTGAATAACTTTTCCCACATGACAAACTGGCGGCACTGGATCGTTATTATTCTTTAGGTTAAACAAACAGTTTGGGTAAGGAGCAGTTCTAGGTTAACTGAGGTAACAAGAGAAACAGAGCTGCTGCTGAGTCCAAACGCTCGGTGGGTGGCATTTGCTTGATTCCCTCTGTTGCTGGTCTGAATTGCACAGAATTAGCAATTCAAGTGTTTTGCAATCAGGACTACAAAAATCTGTACGTTTTCGGCACTGAGTCCACGAGTTAGTTTGGGGGCCTTTTTTGTTAGTTTGGCTTCCCCTTTTCACAGGAGAGTTAGCAATCTATTGTTGCATCTTGGTTCTTTAATTCAATTAGATCTACTTTTCTCACAAATATTTTAGTGAGTCAAGAATCAGTACAGAGGATGCAGGATGCCACTGAGAGTCTCAATCTGCTTCAAAAGAGACTTTTCACTTAGGGATATCTAATGAAAGATGAGACACTGCCCTCCTTTTAAGGACTGCTCTGTCTCAACATCTGCTTATCCCAGGGAAAGCTCACAGGTTTTATGCTTGTCATTGCTTTGTGCAGGGACAGGCTAATAAAAGTTACAACTTTCATCTAAAGCAAATCTTTGTGTGTGGTATGAGACTCGCTGCAATGTCCGCAGCAGACGGCAAAGTTTTGTGTGAGTCAGGGTTTTTCTAAAGGCAGGTAAGTCCCTCGACAACTGCAAGGAGGAGTGACTGGATTTCATTTGTTTGTACAGAAGCCCATACCACACTTTTAAAGTAAACCAACCTAGATCCCCACAGGGTCTCTCAGCTTGTTTGGTTTTAGACTGGTGGAAATTTGGGGGTAGATGTTTAACTGCTTTACTTTATTGTCCCTGCAGCTCCTCTAGCACCTTTATTCACTCTATCCTTGCAAAAGAGGAAAATAAGACAAAACCCAAAACAAACCCACAAAAAGCCCCACACTAAAATTCAACCCCATAAAGATAACATGATAAATGTTGCATCAGAGGTTTTCTAAAAGGATATTTTTGTTATCAAAACTGGCAGACATTAAGCAGACAGAGTCCCAGAATAATTGATATGGGCGAGAGGGTAAGCATGTAGTCTCCCAGTAGGCCAGCCACCTGTGCAAACAGCACTTCCAACTTGTATTTCAGTTGCTGGCTCCTGAACAGTCAATTATTTAAGGCTTTCTAGAGATTTCACTGGTGAAGGGGTGGGTGTGTGTGTGTGGAATCTCCAGGCCTGTTTTTGAAAGGTTGCTTTATCAGCATAGCTCAGTTGCGCAGTTACAGCCCTTGTCTATGTTGCTCTTTAGGAGGCTGCAGGTTTCCAGTGAGATTGCACTCTTTTGTTGCACTTCTGGGAAGTAGCAGTAGTAACATTCATAATGTGCTTGTATTCATTGTGCCCTACCTGCAATCTCTCTTGTCCTACCTGCAATCTCTCTGTATAAGCTGCAGAGGAGCTGGATGGATTCAAAGACCTACAGGTCATTTGCCCAGAGAAAGTAATCAAGGCTGGTGAGGGGGCTAGAACACAGCCATACAAGGAGAGGCTGAGGGAATTGGGGTGGCTTAGACTGGAGACAATGCTCAGGTGAGACCTCATTCCTCTCTACAACTACCTGAAGGGGGGTTGTAGCAAGGTGGGGGCTGGTCTTTTCCTCCAGGCAACCAGGGACAAAACAAGAGACAGAGTCTCAAGCTGTACCAAGGCAGGTTTGGCCTGGACCTTAAGAGGAAATTCTTCACAACAAAAGTGATTGGCATTGGAATGCAATTCCTGGAGAGGTGGTGGAATCACCACCCCTGGAGGTGTTTAAGAGGAGGCTGGATGAGGCACTTCATAGAATCAACCAGGTTGGAAGAGACCTCCAAGATCATCCGGTCCAACCTATCACACATCCCTGTCCAATCAACTAGACCATGGCACTAAGTGCCTCATCCAGGCTTTTCTTGAACACCTCCAGGGACCGCAACTCCTCCACCTCCCTGGGCAGCCCATTCCAATGCCAATAACTCTCTCTGTGAAGAACTTCCTCCTCACATCCAGCCTAGACCTCCCTCGGCACAACTTGAGACTGTGTCCCCTTGTTCTATTGCTGGTTGCCTGGGAGAAGAGACCAACCCCTACATGGCTACAGCCTCCCTTCAGGTAGTTGTAGACAGCAATGAGGTCATCCCTGAGTCTCCTCTTCTCCAGGCTAAACAACCCCAGCTCCACAGTGCCATGGTTTAGTTGATTAGAAGATGTTAGGTGACAGGCTGGATTTGATGATCTTGAAGGTCTTTTTCAACCTGGTTAGTTCTGTGAGTCTGTGATTTTATCCCTTCCTTCTCTCCTAAGACGAGAAAGCAATTCCTGAATAAATTCTAAAGAGTGAGCTGAGTAATGACTAAACACCAATGAAAATAAACTGCTTGGAAAGACCTGTTCCTGTACTGAGATATCATGCAACAATACAGAATGCACAATTAAAGAGAGAAGTTGTGAATTCAGAGTGAAAAGGTAAAGATGTTTTTCTTGCTCATCTGGATTAGACATTGTCATACATGACAAGCATATTCATAATAACAACCACAATAAAAACAACAACTAAAAGGAGCTATATGTCCTCCTATTTGGAGGGGAAATAGAATAACTGACTGTTAAATAATACATTTGTGAGCCTGTGAACCTGTTGCTGAGTTTCTTGTACCCATAGCTAAGGAGAGTATCTGACTTCAGAAACCTTTAATCATCTATGTCACACCTTGTTCCATGATCCCATGGGGTTTTTGGAAAAAACTGTGTTAAAAGAATAATTTTATATAAGCATAAAATAATTCACGTGGGAAAATGCACTCCTAAACTGGTGTATAAACTGTTTGGCTGTGATGTACTCATTAGCACCCAGGAACAACACTTAAGAGTCAGTGCTGACAGCTCAGTTTTCAGTAGCGTGTAGGAGATGAAATATGGAATCATCAAATATATTCCTACAGGCAAATATTTTCCCTGTGCAGTGTTCTCCTTCAAGAATTAATTATGAGTTGTGCATTCATAGCTAATTTTACCTTCACTTCACTTTTAGTGTTTCTCAGTATTAATTGTTCACATTTCAAGTTGTTTGACACCTAGGATCCACCAGTGCTTGTTTTCTTGTGCCTTTGCCCACAAACACTCATGCCCTGTCTCTTTATGCCCCAGCAGTTAATGTCTTCTTGCAAAGTTTTCAACTGCAATCTCAGTCACCTGACCAAGTAGGTCAGATTCAAAACTGCTGCTGCTGTTGACCAGCCAAGTATGTTATTACACTGTTGGTGGCATTTGAGGCTTTGTCATTGCTTAGCTGGGTGCAAGAGTTATCTGGGTCAAAAGTACAGTGCTCAAGGAATGGGATTTTGAGCATAGCTGGATGAACTACCATTACACCAGAGCAGCTGCTGACCTGTCTCTGCCCTGCTGACCATCCTTGCACAAGAGCTCTCTGTACTTTTCTCTTCCCAGAAAGATGCAATTTGGAAGAGACCTCTGAAGACAATCTAGTATGACCAGCCTGCTAAAACAGGTTCACCTAGAGCAGGTTGCCCAGGATTGAGTGCAGGTGAGGTTTGAATAATTCCAGAGAAGGAGACTTCACAACCTCTCCAGTCAGCCTGTCCCACTTCTGCATCTGACTCATAGTAAAAAAGTTTTTCCTTACTTTCCCATGAAACCTCCCATATTCTAGTCTGTGTCCATCACCTATTGTCACTGGGGACCACTGAAAAGAATCTGGCCTTACCCTCTTGACATTTACCTTTTAGATACTTATAAGCATCCCCTTTTAGGTATTTATAAGATCCTCTCTCAGTTGTCTTTTCTCCAAGCTAAACAGACCCAGAAAGACCTGACTCCTCTCTCCACATTGCTCAGCAAAAAGAAACATCTTCTAAACATTTTCTGGTAATCCCAGTGACAGTAGAGACAGATTGTGGCATAGTTTCCTCGTGAGAAAACTGAAGACCCATTGTTTCAGTATGTGAGGTGACAGATCTCATGCAAGCAGCCAAACCTGTGCACCACATCCCAGTGACCACACACATGTGCAGAGCTCTTGCACATTGTCTTGGGTACAAGCCCTCCTCCAAACAGCCCACTTCATATTAGTAGCTGCTCTAGAGCCCAATATCAAAACTAAACCAAATATGGAAGTAAAAAGAAATAAAACAATGAAACACTGTCTCAAATTTTAGGGCTGAACCAGTTTTTCCAACCCAAAGAAAGTCTGCAACCAGGAGGTTATTGGCAAGTTACTTTCATGTCAGCATGATGATGCTTCCCCATAAACATAAGCTTTATGCAGCTTTAGTGACTCAAGGGATAAAATGTCCAATATATTCCTCAGCAGATTATTAACAGTTCACTTAACAAAACAGGTTTATTGTTTTCCCCTTCTCTTAGCCTACATAGCTCATTGATCAGTCTTATCCTACTATTCCCAGCAATATTTCCTTTGAATTGCTATATGCCACCTTCTCCTAGCATATGGCACTTAAGGCATTAGATTTTTACAGTATCACAGTATCATCAGGGTTGGAAGAGACCTCAATTTTAAGCATCTCCTCTTAACACCAATCAAAGAGAGCACAAAGAAAGGTTTAAACATCTTTTAGCTGCTTAAAACTCATTCATTGTTTGATTTTAAATATTTTTTAATCTCAAACCTCTGAGTCTCTCCCAGCCTGGGGAGGGATTTTAGCACATGCAGTGTTCTGGATGCCTTTTCCAGTCTCAAGGGGTCCTACCAAAAGCTCTGCTGCGATGTCTGCACATGCATTATTCCTCATTTGTGGAGGCCTTCATGCTCCATATATGAAAACAATGCACATATATACAGGTCTCTAACTTTCCAAACAGTTGGCTCACAACAGGGGTCTCAAAAGTTCTTCTGTGATTGTCATTGTGCCTGCTCTTCTGGAGGTTGTCAAGCCCAACTAAAGTGCTGTGGATCGTATAGCTATGACTGCAGACAAAGAGGTATGAAACAGCAGGAGGGAGTTAAACTCTGACTTTTTCCCTTAAATTTGACACAGTTGTTTTCAATAAGCAAGGAAAGCTTCAGCTAAAAAAAAAAAACCCAACAACTAAAAAGGTCTGTTTTCTGCTAAGAGAGTAAACTAAAGATAAAACCTTTGCAGCAAAAGTAATCATTTTCCATGAAATTAAAGGGAGGCCAAAGTGCATCAGTTTTGTTTGCCTCATATGTCTTTTTTTGTGAGATCCATCAGGCAAATACTCCAGTAAAGCGTTCAATGAGCACAATACTAACATTTGGCATCCGTCCTGCATCAGCTGTACTTGTAATCATTAAAGAGATTTACGTTGTCCAATCTGCCTTGTTTTGACTGGTCAAAATCAATCTTAATACAGGGTGCTGGTTTCTACCAGCTGTCACTCATCCCTAAAGTACACTAGGCAAAAATCGCAGCGAGGTGAAGATTACACATGCTGTTGGACAAGATCAACAGCAATCGGATTCAATCTTCTTGCAGTTCTTCATCCCATCACTGATATTCCTCATCATAAAATGACAGATGTTTTAATGACTTCATTGCTAACATTTCTGTCATGCTCTGGCTTTGTCTGATGCATAAACAAGTCCTCCCCAATTCTGTCCCAGCAGTTTTTGTAAGTGTCTTTTTATGTGTTGATGTCTGTTGGAAACTAAACACTGCCTGGCTCATTTGAAACCATTTTGTGAGAATACAATGGGTTCATTTCAGAGACTCTTAAATGGGAAGAACAACTTAACAATAGATTTTATCTTACAAGCTTCCTTTCCCCACCCCCCTTTTTATTTTCTCCTTTTTCTTTTACATTTTTAAATTTTCTTTTTTCTTTTATTTTTTAATTTCTTTTATTTTTTCTCTTATTTCTTTTAATTTTTCTTTAAATTTTTGATTCTGTTTTTTCATTTTAATTTTTATTTCATTTTTCCTTTTGTTTTTTTCTTTTATATTTTCTTTCTTTCATATTTCTTTTTTTCCCTTTCATTGTTTCCTTTATGTTTCCCCCCTCTACAGCTTTCATGTCCCTTTACCGACTTCAGAAGACATCTTACTCAAAACTCACTTTCACTAAGATCACAAATTAAGACCCACATCACAAATAATTTTCCTATCACAGAAGCACTCCAGTTGGAAAGCTCCTTAAGATCACCAAGTCCAACCAATATCCCTACTCCACAAGGTGGACCCTAAACCATATGCCCAAACACCACATTCAAATGACTTTTAAACGCATCCAGGCTTGGTGACTCTGGCATGTTCCTGGACAGTTCATTGCAATCTCTGACCACTCTTGCTGGGAAAAAAAAAATAAAAATCCTAGTATCTAGTCTAGACTTACACAGTCTCAGCTTGAGGCCACCAAAACAATTAAAAATATATGTATACAGAGAAAGAATTTGCTTTAAATAACCTTCCAAACACTTGTTCAGTGAACAGTAAATACTTTTTAGCTTGATGAATCTGTATTGTTAGCGAGAAAACTGAAATTCACATCAGTGATACATAGAGTTTCCTGATCACTGGAGAATAAATGTGTTGGAAGCACAGGAAAGCAGGTTCATATGTGGGAAGATTATTTTCTAGATGCCCCACAGTGTTTCATTATGCTCAGTCACAGATATGACATTCCATATAACACCGGCAGCTGAAATAAGATGTGTGTTTGTTGTTGCAAATGCAACCTTTAATCTCAGGTGTACATGAATTCCAGGTCTTTTTACTAAAAACTGAGATGAAAGAGCTTGAAAGTCCTTGCATGCTATTCACACTCTCAAGCTTCACATATCTCATGTGACCTCTTACTGGGAACTGACATTCCCTATTCCATCAAATAGTCCTTCTCAGAGGACACCAAGTCCATATGAAGTGTTCTTTGTCTCTCCGTTAACCACTCAGAGATACTAATCATCCAAGTTAGACTTCATAGAAGCCCTTAGCTCTCAGACAACACAAGGAACAGCCTTTCCCCTCCCTGTTCCTATTTGCAACATATGTTAATTTCTTTTCTTCCATTTGTGAGGGAGGACTCATTCCTTCAGCTTTGCACACATGCTTCAACCATCAGCCACATTGGGGTGAGAAGATGCTAGAAGCATTGTTCTATCATTATTTCTAGTGAAAGATATTTTAATTGGATTTAGCTGTCATTGTATATCCTGTGTCCTCAATCTGAGATGGTGGCTTTAGCCCTTCCCCCCCAGATAGAGTTAATAAAATCAGCAATCCTTTTCTGCATCCTTATCTGCCATCTGGGCCATTGCCGGGTTTCTATAATTCACTATGCTGCAGGAAGCACAGATGGATTTGGGGAATTAGGGTTTCACACAGATTGTGCTGTAGATTCCCTCAGAATATGAGCTTTTGTTTTCAAACAAATTAAGTGCCTCTTTCTCTGCCTGGTTGCAAAGTGTCTTTCCCAATACCCAATCACAAACCCATGCAATTCTTTCCTTATTGTAGCCTCAGTAACTACGTCGCTGACAGAAATGCAAGAGAACCTCTTCCTAGGTGTGGTGGGCAGGCAGCTTTGCCTGGCTGACCAAAGCACTGGGGCTGGGAGACTTTTGTCTAATATCTGGCTTGTCAGGAATCATAAGAACCACAAACACAAAATTTGTCTGCTCTGTTTTTGTCCTTTTCTGTTTTTTTTCTTTGTTTTCCCTCGCCATGTGCCCATCTGTGCCTCCTTTGCTGAGTTTTTGGGAAGTATTTGAACTGAGGAAGTCCTTAACCCTGGGAAGGAAGATTTAGGGTGACATAACTAAGATACAAAATTAATCCTTTGCCAAGCAGTCATCTGGCATCTCTTAGCCATCATTTCTGCTTGGATACCAAAATCTACTTCAAATGGGCTTTTTCTGCACATCTCTTCACTGTGAAGTAATTGAATCCAACAAAACCACAATATACAAAGTGATATTCAAGGAGCTAATTTCAACTGACAGATGATATTTGCCTGGTTTCCAGAAAACACACAAAGCAGATGATTAGCCATACTTTTCCTGCTGGTTTATATCTGTAGATAAGTTCCACTTCTAATAGGTGCTGAATAAAACAAAACAAAACAAAACAAAAAAAAAGGCAATCTCTGCTCCAAAATGTTATTTATAATGCCCAGGGAACAGACCAGAAACAACTTTACACTCCTCACATAAGTTACAATTTTAATAGTAAAAAAAAAGTTTTAAAGTCATTAGAAAGCCCAGTAAAGTGGATGTTTTTACAGTCCAGGCTAAAAATGGTTGCAGTCCCCAAAGTTTCCCTCATTTAAGCTATATTCATCACCAGTTTGGAGGCAAACATACATTTAGACACTTTTTTTTTTCTGGCCACAGAAATATTTTCCAGCATCTGCTACTTTCTGCCAGCTAACAGCACTGAATCTTCCAAGTTTTGAATTTAATGCAGCAAATAGAAACACAATTCCTGCTTCCACTTGTTGTCCCAACATATACTCTGAGATCCAGCTGTGCTGCTAATCCTGGGCTGGGATTCCCATCAGTGCTGAGGCAGAGCTTGAACTCTGGGGTAGGAGCAGATAAGAAAGTGACCACCCTGCTGATCACAGAACAGTTTGGGTTACCAGAAACCTTACAGATCATCTAGTTCCAACCCCCTTTTCAGAGGCAGGGACACCTTCCACTGGACCAAGCTGCTCAATGACCCATCCAAGCTGACCTTGAAAAATTAGGCTCGAGGTGAGGAGAAAGTTCTTCACTGAGAGAGTCATTGGCTACTGGAATGGGCTGCCCAGGGAGGTGGTGGAGTCGCTGTCCCTGGAGCTGTTCAAGGCAGGATTGGACGTGGCACTTGGTGCCATGATCTAGCCTCGAGCTCTGTGGTAAAAGGTTGGACTTGATGATCTGTGAGGTCTCTTCCAACCCTGGTGATACTGTGATACTGTGATACCTTCCTTTTCCAAATGAGCTGAGTTCACAGGATCATAGGATGGTAGGGGCTGGAAAGGACACAATGAGATTATTGAGTCCAACCCCACTGCCAGAACAGGACCATATAATCTAGCTCAGGTCACAGAGGAATGCATCCAGACAGGGCTGGAAAGTCTTTCAGAATACTGCTGAGATTGCCTCCTGCACCAGGTGGCAAAAGAGGGGCAAGCAGGCAAGCCTCCCTGAGCAAGTCAAAGCAACGGCAGCTGAAACAGTTGATGTAAAGGACACTACAACTTTGACGAGGTCACAATGAGGAAAGAAAGCAAGTAGTGAGTTGCTATGAGATGTTTCGCCCTTGAACTCTGTGCATACTCAGATCTTGGTTTACATTATCACAGTAACCCAATTACAGCTGGTTAATTAACTCTTTTGTTTAATCCCTTCCTAGAAATTTCATTCAGTGTTCTGAGAGGCAGATTTATCTGATTGTTTTTCTTCCATACTTTACATTCCACTATCTGAGTTAGGAAAGGATTAAAATAACCTTAAATTCCTCTCCTTTCTATTGCAGAAAGCTACATCAGGGGGTTTTCAAGAGGAAAAACTGGAAAAAATACATGTAGAACTCTAGACTTTGACCACGTGAGCTGATAAACTGAATTTGGGTTGCTATGTTGAAAACAGCTTTGTACACTTAAAAGCCCTCAACGGAGTATGTAAAGCAGAAAATTAAATCATCATGACAGACATCCACTTTACTAGGTGGGGAAGCACACCTATGCAGTCAGCTGCACCACTGCTTGGCATTCACACACAGGACTGCTTCAAGTGACAGTAAGCCAGAAGTCTAAAGGACAACTCTCTGTATACACAGAAAAGACAAAGTGATGAATGCTCCTCAAACTTTTCCTACCTTTGGTTCAGTTTTGAGCCATCAATAAGTGAAAGGTGCCTTAAGAAAAGTGTGTCCAGTAGATGGAGTGAGTTCTCCTCCACCTCTACTCTGCCCTGGTGAGACCTCATCTTGAGTACTGTGTTCAGTTTTGGGCTCCCCAGTCTAAGAGGGGCAAGGATCTGCTGGAGAAGGTTCAGCACAGGGCTACAAAGAGGATTAGGGGATTGGGGCACTGCCTGATGAGGAGAGGCTGAGGGACCTGGGGATTTGTAGTCTGAAGAAGAGAAGACTGAGAGGGGATTTAATAAATGTTTCTAAATATCTGAGGGCTGGGTGGCAGAAGAAGGGGGACAGGCTTTACTCACTTGCTTCCAGTGATGGGAGCAGTGGATATAAGCTGCAGCACAGGAGGTTCCACCTCAACACAAGGGGGAACTTCTTTACTGTAAGTGTCACAGAGCATGGAAACAGGCTCCCCAGAGTGGTTATGGAGTCTTCTTCTCTGGAGACTTTCAAGGCCTGTCTGAAGGTGTTCCTCTGTGACCTAAGCTAGATTGTATGGTCCTCCTGTGGCAGGGAGGCTGCACATGATGATCTCTCTGGGTCCCTCCCATGGCAGGGGGGCTGCACGTGATGATCTCCCTGGGTCCCTCCCATGGCAGGGGGGCTGCACGTGATGATCTCCCTGGGTCCCTCCCATGGCAGGGGGGCTGCACATGATGATCTCTCTGGGTCCCTCCCAACCCCTAATACCCTGTAATCCTGTGAAACAAATTCTATAGAATTATTTTGATTGAAAAAGACCTCTAAGATCATCAAGTCCAACCACCATCTACCTCCACCTTTTCAGCTAAAGAAGGTGCATGAATAGAAAATATGCACAAATACAGTCTTCTTCCTCCCCCCTCTGTAAATTACGGACTGTTACTGGAAAGTTCACCCCTGTTTGACCCAAGTGTTTCATCCATGGTCTTCTTGTGGAAACCTGGGCCCTAAAGGTACTTTGACTGTAATTGGTAGCAAGAGAAACATTCCTACCAGAAGATTCAATGATTCAACAACAGATTCAGTGAAGATAATAATTTTTTGTAGATGGTTTTGCAGAACCTAACTGTTAATGTCTGTGGAACAAGGATCTAAAGCCATTTCTGGTAAAACTTGCAACTGATGAAAAGATCAGTGGAGCAGCAAGGGAGCAGAAGGGTTGCTGTTTGGAACAGTTTAGCTCACTGAGTTATATGATCACATATTAGAAACATGACCTAATGAATCAACCAAATGCAATGTAATACACTTGGGAAATGAGGAGACAGATTGTACTTGTGGAATGGTGGACTCTCTTGGGAAGCTATGACTCAGAAGAGGATTTACAGGTCACTGTGGATAATTACCTCCACATGAGCTCCTGGTCCAAAGCTTCAGCAAGTATGGCTGCTTCCTGACATGCATTTAAAAAAGAAATATAATGAGAATTTCAGCAATAGGGCATCTTGCAAAAACTCCCAGTGAGATTTGGTGTGGCACATCAGCAAGATGCATCAAGAATCAGTGAGAATTGAGAGCCGCAAAGATGAAAAAGGGAATGGAACATCTCACTTACAAGAAGAGACTGAGGGAACTGGAACTCTGCTACTTGGAGAAGAGACTGAGAGGTGACCTCATTCATAGTTATAAATATGTAAAGGGTGAGTGCCAGGAGGCTGGAGCCAGGCTCTGCTTGGTGATGTCAAATGACAGGGGACAAGGGGCAATGGGTGGAAGTTGAGGCATAGGAAGTTCCACATAAACACAAGGAAGAATATTTTTTTCTGCTGTGAGTGTGACAGAACACTGGAACAGGCTGCCCAGGAGGGTTGTGGAGTCTCCCTCTCTGGAGATAGTCAAAACCTGCCTGGACACATTCCTGTGTTACACTGGTATAGATGATCCTGCTCTGGCAGGGAGGTTGGACTGGATGAGCTTTGAAGGTCCCTTCCAGCCCCTGACATTCTGTGATTTCAGAACTGGAAAATAAGTTTTTTTAAGATCAGGCCAAAGGCACCCAAGGTTACTGTAAGCAGTGAAAGTAAGGAATACTTTGATGATGTAGTATACATGGATAAGAGTTTGGGTGGTGAGGCTTATTAAGACTTCTCTAAAAAGCCCTACAGTGGTTAGAGAATCACAGAATCACTGAGTCTGGAAAAGACCTCTGAGCTCATCAAGACTAGGTCTATAACCTAACATCACAACACCAAGACATCAGCTAAACCAAGTCACTAAATGCAATATCTGATCTTTTCTTAAAGATCTCCAAGGATGGTGGCTCCACCACCTCCCTAGGTAGTCCATTCCAGTGTCTAATCACCCTTCCTGTGAGGAAGTGATCTTAATATCCAACCTAAACCTCCCTTGGTGTAGCTTCAAACTATGTGCTCTTGTCCTGTCACTAGTTGCCTGGGAGCAGAGCCTGACACCCACCTAACTACAACTTCCTTTCAAGTAGTTGTAGAGAGTGATATGGTCCCCTCTAAGTCTCCACTTCTCCAGGCTGAACAATCCTAGCTCCCTCAGCCTCTCCTCATAAGACTTTCCCTGTGATTCTTCAGCCTGTGTATGTGCTAAGACTGGGACAACACTCTTCCTTTATCACCTTCATACACTTTCCTCTGAAAAACGTCTTTGCACTATCACATTTAGCAGCAACTGTTATTGAATCCTGCTCACAAAGGCTCTCTGCTGAGGCAGAGTGTAATACTTTTTGAATAAGGAATAAGTCTGCTTAGTTGTTACTTCCCTGGCAACAGCAGACAAGGTGCTGAGCGCAGGAATAGGGCTCCCTGGCAGCCCAAAGAAATCATCTGGGGTTTTTTTAATGATTAGAACGTCATCCTCAGGGCTCTACCTGTTTGGGAAAGGAAGACGTTTTCCCACCAGCTAAAGGTGGGGAGAGGTTTCTGGCTTTCATCTTCCTCTACAGCACAAGGTTGGGTGGAAACTCTTGGAGGGATGCATCTAGCCATGCAGTTATCCTCCCAATGGAGTCTTTGTCCGAAGAGTCATGCTTTATGCTTTTGACACTAATACACAGGCTAACTGAAGTCTTTGGCCTTGACACAGAGTACTTGACAGATGCATAATGGTGTGTTTTACAGGTCTGTACTAGCTGATCTTGTGATCTCTTCTTGGCCTAAAGAACAAATACTTACATATAAACCCCATTGACTCCCTGACACACACCTTCTCCAGTGACCTGTGTGCTGCGAGCAGAAATGCCCCAGGCACCACTTCTTTATGAGCCTTCAGGCAATTTGACAATATCACCTATACAACTTTCCCATCTTGACAAAGACTTTGAACCCCCCACAAAAAAAAATGAGCATGGGGATAATTACTACAAAAATAAAAGAGGCAGCACTTCATGTAACTGCAAGGGATATAGTACCTCTGCTCTTCAGTTGCACAGCAATTGCAGGCTGCTCAAGCTCATGGAAAATACCAAATGTCGCAAGAAAAGTTGCATGGGCAGCTCACAGTATGGATGGAATGGCCCCATTATTAGCTTAGATTTCACCAAGTGCAGTCACCAAAATAAGGGCAGCAGATGACAGGAAGAGCAGAGCTGTTTGCAGGATTCAGGAGAACAGATTCTGTGATCAAAGAGTCAAGGCAGCTGTAGATGCTGCAGCTGCAAAGCACAACTATAGTGCATTTATGAAAGCAAAACAGAAAGAGGCAGCTATACTGATATAAGCAAGTAAGGCCCAAAGTAAATACCTGAGGGGTGGGAGGGAATCATTTTGCATTAGTTAAAAATAAAATCTTTCCCTTTCATTTTTCCCCCCTTTTTTCCTTTCTCTATTTTTTTTTAAAGACATGCATGTAGTAATTTCATTTGCACTACAGCAACATGTACATTATAGCATTTAACTCCTCTGCTCCACTTGCAGCCCAGCAGAAGAGGACTGCATGTTTAAGATCATCCTTAAATGGGTAAGGCTAGCACATGAGGTGACCTGAGCTAGATTGTATGGTCCTGCCCTGGCAAGGGTTGGACTCGATGATTTCTTTAGGTCCCTTCCAACCCCTAACATCCTGTGATGAGCATAGTCATATGGAAGCAGTTCCAAACACTGGAGTAGTGCTCTCTTTGTGTTTAAGTACAATGGGGTTTGATTTTAAGGGATTTGGAATGCAGCAAGTGCATTAACCAACTCACCCATTCCCTCGCACTCCTCACAGTGAACATCAAGCAAGTACTTTGGATAATAAGAGAAAATTACCTTTATAGTGAACAGTGTATCTAGTATAGATAGACCTCAGGAAATAGACTTAATTTTCCCAGTTCAAAGGTAAAATAAATTTCTTTTTTTCTCTGGAAGGCCTTGAACTCTTTTTTCGTTTGTTGGTTGGGGAATTTTGGTCTTCCCCCCACTCTAAATTAGGACTTGGTAATTCAAAGTGAAAACCTCTAACATTTTCTCCTCTTCCACAAAGATGTCCATGAATTCACAAGAGTTATTTCTGCCCACACAGTGGCCTCAATTTGATCCCTGTGAGCAGTTTCAAAAGCTGAAATCCACCCTTTCAGTCAGAAAGCATGACAAGCAGAAACGATCTTTGAGGATTGGATGATTCTCTCTGCTACCTAAGCAAGAAAGTTGAACAAGAACTGCAATGGTTTTATGCCTATGAATTATTCAAATGCTCTAATACTTCTTTTTTTTCCAGAGGAGTTTCATTATCTCCTGATGCAGCATAACGATGGAGCAAACTGGAAAAGAGAAGACTTCTTAATTATGTATTTCTACAGCTTCACAAACTATTTGATTGACTCTGAAAGGCACACACAGGCCGGTGCTTTCAGAAACAGCTTCTCATTCTAGGTTGCCACGGCTATAGGTCACCACATATTAATTGCCAAGAGTTACAGCAACTAAAGATTGTTCGGTTACCTGCTCTGTGCCCACAAACACCACTTGTCTCTTACAATAAACACTTCATTTTTCTGTAAGAATGTACAGCTAGGACAGATTTGGAAGGTGCCCTGATGATCTTTCCTCTTTTTCACCCAGCTGACATCTGGCCTCTTCGGTGAACTAAAGGAAGTTTACTTCAGGTTAGGTTTCTTGTATCACATGAAGTTCTGCTGCCAAGCCACTTTCTTTATCTGACATGGCTCAAGCACATGCAGAAAGGTCAAGTAACTTGCCCTAAGTGACAAAGTGACTGAGTGGCTCCTAGACCTCTGCTCCCAGCTACTAGACCTCCCACACTCCTCCACCACCTCACAGTGAAACTCAATCGCCTGTGTCATTAGGAAAGCATTATTGCCCCAAGTCACGTCTTGCTGAAACTGTCTGCTAACATTCTGGGGGGATGAGGAGAGTAAGTATCTAAATGTGTAGAAAAGTATGACTTTTGCCCTCTTCAACATGCCTGCAAAGGCCTGTTTTCTTCCCTCTCCCTCTACTCATCTGGTTCAATAGCAATCAGTCCATCTCCTGACACTGGCAGTCTGACTCTGCGTCAGCACCTTTCCAAGGAGAGCAGATTGCAAAATACACTTCTGCTCTGGGGCTTATTTCTTTTCAGTCATAACCTCCCGACTCATTTAATAGACTAAGTATCTGGGATGGAGACCAAAACTTTGTAGCTGGATTCTGTTTTCTGTCTCCAGGGGCAATTAAGACCTACAAGCACTGTGAGTTTGAAACCCCTCTAGTGTTGCCTACTTGATCCAGACAGAATCATTGAAAGAGAAAGAAAAAGCCTTGTGTATTGAAGTTCCAGTGATTGCAAAAAAATATTGCTGCTTTGTCTTTTAAAAAAGCTCTTAAAACACCTACAGATATAATATTAAGCAGTTAGCCCCTCAGCCCCAGACTTTAAGTGCATTACATGAACAGAGTAGCCACAGGACTCCCATTGACTTCAATGGGAATTACAGTACATGACCTTTTTGCAAGGTACTGGTAATCTTTGCTTTCATTCACACTGCAGAAAGTTATAGACAAATAAAACATCTTGAGGGGTTCACATTAATGGAAAAGATTCTGTGACGTTGCAACAGCCCAACTCAGACCTTATGTTGCCCTTGAGTGTCTGAGCAAGCAACTGATGCTGTGAATCCGGAGTTGTAAGACGAGATTTATGCTGCCTTATTTCTAAAAGCCTGAAACATCCTGCAGCATTTCACAAGGCTTTGTGATAACAAATGTGTGGATACAAGAGCAAAAATATTTCTCAGACTATTTCTGAAGGTAAAAGTGCAAACCTGCTTTTGAAATTAAAACTTTCTTTAGAGAATTTTAACTTATTAATACTAGTTTGCCACATATAAGAGAGTAGCTATTGTTTTTCCTAGCCCCCTGAATATTTTGCAGGGAACAAAAAAGTACTTTTGGTTTTTTTTTTTTTTTTTTTTGTTTAATTGGCTTGTGCCAGAAATCTTAGTGTCACAGGTCTTTTGTGCATACTTTTGTGTCCAGTTTTGGGCTCCCCAGTTCAGGAGAGACAAGGACCTGCTAGAAAGAATCCAACAGTGAGCCTTGAGGATGACTGGGGGACTTGAGCATCTCCTCTGCCAATAGAGACTGAAAGCCCTGGGACTGTTTAGTGTAGAGAAGTAAAGAATGAGAGGAGATCTGATCCATGTGTACAGATACCTGAGAAGTGGGTGTCAAGTGGAGGGGGACAATCTCTTTTCAGTGATTATCAGCAGTAAGACAAGGAGCAACAGCTACAAACTGGAACAGGCTGCCCAGAGAGGTTGTGGAGTCTCCTCTGGAGACTTTCCACCTGGATGCTTTCCTGTGCAAACTACCCTGGGTGATCCTGCCTTGGCAGGGAGGTTGGACTCAATGATCTCTGGAGGTCCTCTCCAACCTCCAAGGTCCTGTGATTCTGTGATATGAAAAAGAGCTTAACCACCTCAATAATTGAAATACACAACTGAAAATCTACAAAAAACAGATTGTTTCTGAGGTTGCTTGAAAGAAAAAACCAAAAACAACAACAGAATCAAGGCTTGATGGGATAAGCCTGGAGGAAAACTGCAGTCATTAGCAATAGGCATTTATAAGTGATTAGGTATGCTTGTTAGAATGATCCTTTGGAAACCAAATACATCTCACTTCCAAATACGATGCAATTACAGGTCTCAGGGGATCTAGATCTTAATTTTTGACTTGACACTAAGTGTGTAAATGGATCAGCTCAAAGAGCAGATCAATTTGCTCATTGAGAACGTGAATATTGTAGCAGCACCAACTGTACTTCCCAGTGTCCTCCTTGCCTCTCTCCTTGAAGACAGAATGCTTTACATCTTTTGTGGTATCAATACTTCCAAAAAAAAAAAAATGAGGGAAAATCAATTATTGGACTGGATTTAGAAATCACTTCAAGCAGAGCTGCAGAGGATTATGAAGAGGTCACTGTACTGAACAAGGCAGGCAGTCAGCTATACAGTGTCAGTCCAGATTGCACACTAAGTAGCAGAAATGTGATAGTGTGTGAAGAAAGAGCTGCTAGAGTTATTCAAAATACACAGCAAGCTGATTACACCAAATTATGAAGAATAATTTCAGCAGATGGTTCTTCAGGAAGTCTCAGTGAAGAGAAGGTCAAAATGAGAGTAGAAGATGCCCAGGAGATATACAGGTTAAACAGAGGGGAAAGATGGAATTTTCTGTTCTGTAGAAAAAAAGCAATCATGAAAATATTCCTATGTCATGCAGGTACAGTGAGAGAAAAAAGGACATGTCAAATAGGACCAGCTGAGAAGAACAGGCTGTTCCAAACACCTCAGGAAAAATTATGATATGGTATATATTGCTGTGCCTAAACAACTGATACAAGCTGCAGTGCTTTCCAAGATCCTGTTCACTGATTATCTAGACAGGAGACCTGGCCAAAATATCCTGTACTGAAGCTGTCCTCTGACCAGCATTTCTGCATCTAGTTCTGTGGAAACTATAGTATGGACAGGTAGGAGGGAAAGGCTCAAGTACACACACAGACCCAGCACAGTGTTGAGACATGTCCAGGACCTGAACTTGGACCCAGAAGCCAGGATCACTGCCAAATCCCACAATATTCACATCGTCTTAGTGGGGTGTAGGGAGATCAGGAAACCATCAGTGTGATGCTGCTGTGAAAAAGGCAAAATGTTCTCCTGGGATGCAGCAAGAGAGGGATTTCCTGCAGAGATAAGGAGGCATTAATGCCTTAGAAGGGCTTCATCTGGCACAGTGTTCTTAATGCCCTCCACATTGGAGGAAAACTGGTTCATACAGGAAGAAGCAAAGGCAAAAACTACCTGGGTAAAAGAGAGATTTTCACTGAAGAAATCATTCCCCCCCCTGCTCTTAAAGGGGAAATGATCACTATTACACCACCTGGGGACATAGATACCAGAAAATTCCTATCCACCCCCCAGAGCTTTTCAGCAACCCCTTCTTTGCCTAGATGGAGGATGATGCATCACCAGCAGCTACACCTTTGTCAGCTTGAGACTCTCCTCCCCATTATGGCTTTGCAGCTATTAAGGTTGTGGAGGAGCATTTTAAGGTTTCCCTAGGTGGAGGCATTGCTGTTTGTCCAAAGAAGCTGTGTTCTTAAGGTCCACATTGCTCTCTATAAATTTAGCTACTGCCCAGAGTTTGGGTTTTAATTTTTATCTTATATTTTTTTCCTGCCACGTGGCATTCAGCCCCACAACACACCCAGGATCTTAAGCCAAGAATGACACTTAATTTTCAAGCAGCCTTATTGATGGTATTATAGCTAATATAAATTACTCTGAAATCTCTAAAATAGCAGTAAGGTCGTTTTGTTGCCCCAAGATAGCATACAAAGGACTTTCTGTTTTCTTTTAATCATTCTCACTCAATAGATAAACACTTTGCAAGCGATTGTTTGTAGTGCAAAGCCAAGGCAGGTATTAGATAGCAGAAGTTATTAAATCTTTGAGCTTGGATGTGTTGCTAATACACTGAGAAATGTCATGTTTTTACTCAAAAACAAAAAAAGGGTACACCAGCCAAAACCCACCCCTCTGTAACGAGCCTGACAAGAGCTAGACACATTCTAAGAGGAGACACATCTGGGGCCTGCAGCCCAGCCTCACTTGGAGGCTGCCAAATTTGCCCATCTGCACATGCACTTCGTGAAGCACTCACCCTATGCAGAGGGCTTTCAGCACAGAAAACACTGTTCAAACTCCACTTAAATCCTCCAAATGCAGCCTGAGACAGACGTGACACAGGCCCCTGTGCAAACCCTTTATGGAAGGGTAAACTGGATCATTTCTCAAGCACTGACACCTGCGTGCACAGCTGAGAGATTCTCACACCTGGCCAAACAGATGATCGAATTTGCACCTGGAAAATCCATTTTCAAAATGATTTGTGCCTGTTTAAATCACACAATGTTGCAGGCTCTGTAGGAGCTTCTGCTTGGAAAAGGCTGTTCAGGGCTCATAATTTTAGGTAAGAGTTTCCTCTCAGCACACAGGACAAAAGGCAAAAACTAGGGATGAAAGAAGCAGAATTCTTATCTTGCACTTCTAGGATATTACAAAAGGGTTTTCCTCCCTTAATTCCATCCACACTTGAAAATCACTTAAGGCTGCAGACCAGCACAGTCATGTATTGGCCTGCCAGTCTTTTCCAGGTATTTGCCAAATTCTTTAATACATATCAAATTTATGCAACCATAGACTTGCTTCAGCTGCAGAAGACCTTAAAGATCAAGTCCAACCATTGCCCTAACACCACCCTGGCCATTAGAAATCACACAGGATCACAGAACATCCAGGTTGGAAAAGACCCTCAGGATCACCAAGTCCAACCTATAATCCTACTCTACAAATTTCACCTTAAACCGTATTTCCAAGCACCACATCCAAACAACCCTTACACACATCAGCTGATTCCAGTGCCTGACCACTCTCTCCATGGAAGAAATTTTCCTAATGTCCAGTCTAAACCTCCCCAGTCTCGGCTTGAGGCCATCCCCCCTTGTTCTGTCTCAAATTACCTGGGAGAAGAGACCAGCAGCAGCCTCTCCACAATGTCCCTTCAGGTAGTTGTAGACAGCCATGTGGTCTCCCCTCAGCCTTCTCTTCCTCAAACTAACCACTCCCAGCTCCCTCAGTTGCTCCTCATAAAATATATTCTTTAGACCCTTCCCCAGCTTCATTGCCCTCCTCTGGACCCACTCCAGCACCTCCACATCTCTCTTGTATTGCAGTGCCCAAAACTACAAGCACTCTGGGCCATTGCATCCTTTCTCTCACTGATCAAACCCTATTTCTTCTCCCCAAACCAATGGTTTCAAGAGAGTGTTACTGCAGCAGTCCTGAAGCATGGCTACCATGCTGCCACTGCAGCATAAAGCTGTGAAGGGATACACAGGTGTGTCCTGTGTATCCCATCACAGCTAAGCTGCTGGGATGGAAAATGAATTTTGTAAACACTGGCTCCAGAGATTCCAATTTAATAATCTATGACCATATGCTATACCCATGGATAACCAATGAAGAGTCATTCCTGCTCCAGACAGTACCACTTAGCACTACAAAAATGAACCAGGACAGGACAGAATGTCCTTTAGAGCCATTTTTCTTCTCAGCCTCATCACAGTATTTGATGTATATTTTCACCTGTCAAGTCGAAAGCACCCCAGGTACAGGTCATACCAAACACCTCCAGGACTTGCACTGCATAATGTTTCATCACAACAGTGTAACCCAAAGCACTCTGCAGGCAGCAATGTCTGGAAGTAACCTATGCAAGAGATCCTAATAAGACATGAGAGCCTGAGGGAGCTGGGGCTTTTTAGCTTGGAGAGGAGGAGACTAAGGGACGACCCGATTGGTGTTTATAAATATGCAAGGTGAGTGTCAGAAGGATGGAGCCAGCTGCTGCTTGGGGATGCCCAGTGACAGAGCAAGAGGCAACAGGTGGAAGCTGAGGCAGATAGGGTTCCATGTGAACTTGAGGAAGAATTTTTAGCCTGTGAGGGTGATAGAGCGCTGAAACCAGCTGCCTAGGGACCAGCTTCCTCTCTGAAGATATTAAAGAACCATCTGGATGTGTTCCCGTGTGATCTACTCTAGATGATTCTGCTCTGGCAGGGGGGCTGGACCAGATCATCTTTCAAGGTGCTTTCCAGCCCCTGATATTCTTTGATTCTATGTCAGAAGAGAGCATTTGTATTTCTGTGATGGTTTGGGTGTCCCCCGCCCCCCACACTTTTAGAAATCACCCAGACTAGACTCAGTGGGCTCTGGAAATGTGAATGAAGCTTATATTTACAGCTGGCACAATATACAAGCAGATAGTTACAGTAGATACAGTTATAGACAGAAATAGACAAGGGAAAAAAAGGTAATAAAAACACAATTCCCCTCCCAGAAACCTGAGTTCCCAGGAGGGGCTCTCAACCCCCCTCACCTTCCCCCTACCCCTCTCAACCTTACCCCAGTCCTAAGGAAGAATGGAGGTTTGGCCAAGAGGGTTAAAAAGCAAGGTGAAGCAGCCAAGCAAAGGAGGGTGAGGTTAGAAAGCAAGATGGAGTCCAGCCAGCAGCCTCAGCTTCTCCCCAGCAGGCAAAGCTCCCCAGCGAAGAGAAGAAGCAAGTGACCTAATCTTTGTTTTGCCTTTCTTCTTTACACATCCCAGCAAGACTGTGAGGGAAGTAGACCTCACCATTGTTTTCATTTTACAGCCTATCATCTAGTTCTTCTCACCAAAACATGCTAGCTAGGCTCAAACTAGCACAATTTCTTTGCCATCACTGTTGCTATAAGAACAGCAGGATCTAAAGAGACGAAATGAAGCAGTCAGAAGGCTATGACAGTCAAGGAACACTGGGACTGCCTGGAAAGGCTGTGGAAAGCACCTCCAAGAATAGCTGGCAAGGGAAACTGTGCTACGCAGGCTCTCCCTTACCCTCCGGTACCTTGCCCAGCGAGTTAGGAAATGCCTGGGTGCAAGCATCAGTTTGGAAAAGCTGATGGAATTTTGCTCAAGCAAGACAAAATAGGACTCACCCGTTAGGTGTGAGAATTGGCAGCCCAGCTGTGTGGAAAATGTCGAGTTGGTGGAGGATGTGGATGAAATAGAATTTACTCTGCTGCGCCAATCAATCCGTTAACACCTTTGTCAGTTTGTGCTACCCATAGAACTTCGGCAGCACATTTGAGTGCAGAGGCTAAATATAAATTTATAGGAAAATGTGATGCCACATTCAGTGCTGCATCACTTGGGTGTGAATAGGTTCTTCATTTCTAAGCTCTTCCATCCATCATTTTTGGGCTCCCCAGTTTAAGAGGGACAGGAATCTGCTCAAGAGAGTCCAGCAGAGGGCTACGAGGATGATTAGGGGACTGGCGCACTGCCTGATGAGGAGAGGCTGACAGACATGGGAATTTTTAGTCTGGAGAAGAGGAGACTGAGAGGGGATTTAATAAATGTTTCTAAATATCTGAGGGCTGGGGGTCAGGAGTGGGGGGACAGGCTCTGCTCACTTGCTCCCTGGGATAAGGCAAGGAGCAATGGGTGGAAGCTGCAGCACAGGAGGTTCCACCTCAATACAAGGGGGAACTTCTTCACTGTAAGGGTCCCAGAGCACTGGAACAGGCTCCTCAGAGAGGTTGTGGAGTCTCCTTCTCTGGAGACTTTCAAGGCCTGCCTGGATGCATCCCTCTGTGACCTGTGCTAGATTGTATGGTCCTGCTGTGGCAGGGAGGTTGGACTTGATGATGGCTTTAGGTGCCTTCGGCCCCTAACATTTTGTAATCTGGTTACCTCCCAACATAAATATGACCATGACAAAGGAAGAAATGGGAGAAAGAAGAATATAAAGAAATATCCTTTGCTCTTCATTGATTTCAGCCACAGTAACAAGGACAGAGCTCCTTTGACTACCTATGAGTCCCGTGGTGAAGTTCTTGGAGGCAACAAGCACAACAGAATGCTGCAAGAGAGATGGAAAGGGGCCTGATTCCTTTTGTTTCAGTATGTGAAATGAATGCAGAGCTCTGGTTAGAGGGAAAACAGGAAAACAAAAGATCCACCACATGGAAGCCTAGCAAAAATAAATATATAATACTATGTAAACCATAATTCTGCTCTGAAAACTGGCTGCAAATGTGGTGTCTTGGGAGTAAGCACAAAAACTTTTCCTAACTGCCATTCATTACTGGGTCAAAAATGCTGATTTCTAGACCATTACTTCCTGTCAGTTCTGAAATGCAACCAGAAATTTCAGAGTAAAGCTGAATTTATTTCCCCTGGAGAATGCATCAAACTAAATGAAGTCCCTGGTGGGTTTGCAGAAGAATAGCTTATTCAATGTTTGCAAACAGCCCTATTGGTATTCAGAAGAATTGGAACCATCTCTGGTTTTCAGCAAGATCTGCAAGGTTATAGAGGGATAGAAGTTACACCCCCTTCCCTAAAAAGCCAGCAGCTATGGCTTTGAACAAAGCCCAGGAACAGATTTGCTGAAAAGAATATCTTAGTAGACATGCAGGGTGTTTACATTTCATGTAGGTTTGTTTCTGAAACCAGCAGTTATGCTTCACTGACATGTACACCCTCCATCTTCTGTGCAGCCCCTTGCATTGAGGCATCTCTCCGCTACCTCTCCTCCACAGACCAATATTTCCAGCACATGGGACTCTGCCCCAGCTGAATGGACCTGGAGATTGGTCCCTGTCCAGGGGTGAGGATGATCATCACACTCTTGCCTGGGCTGTCTGTAATTTCATTTGGGACACTTAGGTCAGACAGATTTATGTCTCCAATAGTCTGCTTGCTTTATCCAAAGAGAGGCAAATCATTGGCTTTGCCTGTTTCTTACAGGCACCACACAGGAGGCTGGGAGCATTTTCCTTCCCACTCTTCTTTTACCCTTCCCCCAGCACCTCTGGCATCACAGAACAAACAGCATCATCTGATCAGGCTATTTTTTAAAGTCCACAAACACAAAAGGCTGCTAAAGCTTTTTTTTTTTTTAGCTTAACTTAGCATTTGTGCCCATCAGCTCTCATGTTTCTTTGTAATAAACTTACTAAAATTGTGTGGTTTGGTTCTGTTGATTTATTACTTGGATGCTTCTCAAATTCCTAATCTAGCTTTCTGAGACCTTAAATTGTTAGAGAGTTTGGGTTAATGTTTTTGCCTTTTATATTCTCATCATTTTGGTCCATTAAAAACAAAGGATAAATAATTGGCTTTACTCCTATCTGCTCTGCTTAAAGTTTTGAAAACTTAAATGTGTTGCAAATTCTTCTCTGAAGCCAATTAAACTGATGACTTTTGTAAAGAACAGGGCTTGAAGGAGAAAACAATCAGATACAGTATCATAACATAAAATAATGTGAGATTCCATTCCTTTTACCAGAATAACAACCTTGAAGGATTTGCTGTCACAAAAAGCCCAGCCCTGGTGAAAGTGATGTAACTCAGCTGAAATCAGTGGGGTCTGCACTACGAGCTCTGATTCAGTGTTGTGCCTAACTGGTTTAAACTTTCCTTGACATATGCTTTAATAAAGACAAAATGGAACTGTCTAACCTAGCAATTTAACACAGCCTCTTTTCTACTACAGATAAACAGAAAATACTGTGACAAGTCTGCATCATCTATAGGAACATTCACTTGAGAATGAGGCTGTTCTGGGAAGTCCTTCTAGACTAAAGCATATGCTTAAGTGTATGGCATTGCTATCTGTCATGGGCTGAGATAAATGATGGGCTTTCACCTCTTGAAGGATTCCAGCTAAAAGAGTTTCCCTGTATGACCAGAAAAAGAGCTCCTTCCAGTCACTGTATGCCTGTGTGTTTCATACCAGGATGCTGATCCCTGGGAAGCTCAATCTTTCCTAGCTACAGGGCAAGCATGAAGGAGAAGAAATCACAGAAAAATCACAGAATTAACCAGGTTGGAAAAGACATTTGGGATCACTGAGCCCAACCTATCACCTAACTGCCTTATATTTGGTCTGTATGTAAATCAAAATGTTAGAGTAGGTATCTCCAAGGTTCCCTCCAACCTAAGCTATTCCATGGTTTGATATCAGGTAATATCCTCTAAGCTTCTTGGAATCCACAGAATCACAGAACTAACCAGGTTGGAAAAGACATTTGGGATCACTGAGCCCAACCTATCACCTAACTGCCTTATATTTGGTCTATGTAAATGAAAAGGTTAGAGTAGGTATCTCCAAAGTTCCTTCCAACCTAAGTTATTCCATGGGTCAGTATCAGGCAATATCCTCTAAGCTTCCTCCAACACCTTCTAATTGACTGAACCATGGCACTAAGTGCCTCATCCAGTCTCCTTTTAAACACCTCCAGGGAAAGTGACTTCACCACCTCCCTGTGTAGCCCATTCCAATGGCCAATCACTAAAGAGTGGTGGGGATCAGAGAGGACAGTGTCCACTGCTGCACAACAGCCCTGTGTGACAGTGCTGGCTTGCCACTCAGGAGTTTATCATCACTGGCCCAGGCTAACTAGAAGTGGAGAGAATTTAAGTGGATACTTTGAAACAAAGCATTTAAAAAAAGGAAGGAGCTGAAACACTGATATTCAGATATTTCAAATCTTCTATATGCAGGTTGTTCCTCTATGCTTTTGTGAAGTTCAGTAGACTGCTAAAGAGCTAAAGGACATGCCTTGGTGCCAAGACTGATTTAACATGGGAAGTGTTGCAGCACTCAGGATTTCTGCTGCATCAACCAGATACAGGCATAGAATCATAGAATCAACCAGGTTGGAAGAGACCTCCAAGATCATTCAGTCCAACCTAGCACCCAGCCCTATCCAGTCAACTAGACCATGGCATTAAGTGCCTCATCCAGGCTTTGCTTGAATGCCTCCAGGGACAGTGACTCCACCACCTCCCTGGGCAGCCCATTCCAATGCCAATCACTCTCTCTGGCAAGAACTTCCTCCTAACA
>WAAF01002961.1:261773-276746 GCA_013400475.1 Tricholaema leucomelas | reverse complement strand
CCCAGCCTGTAGCACTGCTTGGGGTTGTTGTGGCCAAAGTGTAGGATCCTGCACTTGGCCTTGTTAAATCTCATCCCATTGGCCTCTGCCCACCCATCCAGCCTGTCCAGGTCCCTCTGCAGGGCTCTGCTACCTTCCAACATATCAACACCTGCTCCTAGCTTGGTGTCATCTGCAAACTTACTGATGCTGGACTCAATCCCCTTATCCAGGTCATCAATAAATATGTTGAACAGGACTGGGCCCAGCACTGATCCCTGGGGAACACCACTAGTGACAGCTGCCAACTGGATGTGGCACCATTCACCACCACTCTCTGGGCCTGGCCTTCCAGACAGTTCTTTATGCATATCAGAGTGAATCTGTCCAAGCCATGAGCTGCCAGCTTGTCAGGAGCTTGTTGTGGCAGACAGTGTCAAAGGCTTTGCTGAAGTCCTGGTAGGCTACATCCACAGCCTCCCCCGCAACAAAATCAGCCTTGGCTCTGATTTTATTTATTTTCTCATTTTAGGAGGGATCTTTGGGGCACATTTGCCCTGAGTTCCTGCAGCACCTGTAATCTGTTATTAGGCTAGGGTCAACACTTGCACGTTCACCCCATGAGACAATTCCCCAGCCCCAGGAGAGAGATAGGAGCTCTTCAAAGGACAGCTAAAAACAATCAGTAAGCAGTCCCAACTCTGCTAATAAAATTGTGCAGACAATTCTTCAAAGAGCAGTGTTATGGAAGGCTTCTCTTAAACGACCAGAAGCAAGGTCTGTCCATTAAGAATGCAGTTGTTATTGCTGAGTTAATTAGCCTCTAGGAAGCTTCTTGGAGTGTGTGTAACTTCCTTTCTTCTAAGGAGAAGTAACATTATTTCCTCCTAGAAATTAATTTCATTTACCTTCTTTACACTTGGGCCAACGTAAACAGAAAAGAAACCTCAGAGCTAAATATTACTTCTTCTTAAAAGGGGCAAAAAAGGACCCCTATTTTTTAATGTTTTTTACCAGTTTCTAGCCATACAATTCATCATTTTCTCCCCATGGAGGAAAAGGTTTCTAGCTCAGCTGAGAAGGCAGATGTTGCAGAACTGGAATCTAGGTGTACAGAGTAATTCTGGCTGGCACAGCTGTCACTGCACTAAACTTATAACTGCCTGGCCACCAGATAAATTTCATAGCCTTCACCCAGGCATATGTACTGCAAGCACATGCATCTTCTGTGAGCAACTTGCTTCAGGTTGTAATCCTTTGAACCAAATGATCTAAAAGGTGCTACCTCAACACAGAATGCTAGAACAGCAGCATGGGCAAGTGCCTGAAGCTTTACAACATGAGATATTGAGGATACAAAGGATATTTATAGTCTACATCTCCAGAACCTGTGTACTTTAAAACACAGAAAAAGACAGACACAACACCTTTGGCTGCCATAGCAGCACTGATAATGTAACTCTGTTTTGCCAGGTGCTAGTAGGGTACTGCTTCCACCTCTTTTGAAGGTGTTCTCTAAAGGAAAGCAAAGAAGGGTGCTATAGCTAACCTGCAATAGAATCATAGAATCATAGAATGGTTTAGGTTGGAAGGGACCTCAAGGATCATCCAGCTCCAACCCCCTGCCATAGGCAGGGACACCTCCCACTAGAGCAGGCTGCTCAAGGCCTCATCCAGCCTGGCCTTAAACACCTCCAGGGAGGAAGCATCCACAACCTCCCTGGGCAACCTGTGCCAGTGTCTTACCACCCTCACTGTAAAGAACTTCCTCCTAACATCCAGTCTAAATCTCCCCTCTTCCAGCTTAAACCCATTCCCCCTCGTCCTGACATTACCAGACCTTGTCAATAGTCCCTCCCCAGCCTTCCTGTAGGCTCCCTTCAGATACTGGAAAGCCACTCTAAGGTCTCCTCGAAGCCTTCTCTTCTCCAGGCTGCAGAGCCCCAACTCTCTCAGCCTGTCCTCATAGCAGAGCTGCTGCAGCCCTCTGAGCATCTTCGTGGCTCTCCTCTGGACTCGCTCCAGCAGTTCCATGTCCTTCTTGTGTTGGGGGCTCCAGAACTGCACACAGTACTCCAGGTGGGGTCTGAGGAGAGCAGAGTAAAGGGGGAGAATCCCCTCCCTTGCCCTGCTGGCCACACTGCTCTTGATGCAGCCCAGCACAGGGTTGCTGTCTGGGCTGCATGTGCACACTGCAGGCTCATGTTGAGCTTTTCGTCAACCCAGACCCCCAGGTCCTTCTCCTCAGGGCTGCTCTCAGCCATTCACCACCCAGCCTGTATCTGTGCCTGGGATTGCACCGACCCAGGTGCAGGACCTTACACTTGGCCTTGTTAAACGTCATGAGGTTGGCCTGGGCCCACCTCTCCAGCCTGTCCAGGTCCCTCTGGATGGCATCCCTGCCCTCCAGCAAGTCAGCTGTGCCACACAGCTTGGTGTCATCTACAAACTTGCTGAGGGTGCACTCAATTCCTCTGTCCATATCACTGACAAAGATGTTAAAGAGCACTGGTCCCAGCACTGACCCCTGATGATGCAATGGTAGATGCACCTGTAGATGTATGTATATATCTGTATGCCCAAGCAGGAGCTTCCACTTAAGGAACACAGGTATCAAATACCTGCAAAGCAAAATCAGAACTCAAGCTTCCAAAAAACAAAGCATGTCAAGGTGGCAGAGGTTTATAGGACTGTTTAGCAGTCACTTCTGCATTTTGAGGACTGGAATTTCAGGTTTGGCTATTAAGCCCTACCAGAGATCTGCTGGAGAAGCCCCTTGCCTTTGCAGAGTTAGGTCTTCAGTTTCATAGATATGGGGGACAGGAGGAATTTTCTGGTCTCAGAAAGGAGGCTCAGGGCAGACCTCATTGCTGTCTACAACTACCTGAAGGGAGGTTGTAGCCAGGTGGAGGTTGGTCTCTTCTCCCAGACAACCAGCAACAGGACAAGGGGACACAGTCTCAAGTTGTGCCAGGGGAGGTCTAGGCTGGATGTTAGGAGGAAGTTCTTGCCAGAGAGAGTGATTGGCATTGGAATGGGCTGCCCAGGGAGGTGGGGGAGTCACCGTCCCTGGGGGTGTTCAGGAAAAGCCTGGATGAGGCACTTAGTGCCATGGTTTAGTTGACTGGATAGGGCTGGGTGCTAGGTTGGACTGGATGATCTTGGAGGTCCCTTCCAACCTGGTTGATTCTATGATTCTATTCAATTACTTCCTCTCTCTCCTAACACACATCCCTACTCAGAAAGCAAAAATTCTGGCATATGGAGCAATGGATAGACACTGAATCTCCTCTTCAGGTCAGCTACAATGCTGTCTATAATAAGAGTTTTTAAAGTAAATGTGGATTTTTGCCCCAAGACAGTTTTTGTGACCTATTTGAAACATGCAGGATTAGTTTCCTTTCCAGGGTGAAATGAAACCATTGTTTGCACCCAACACTGATGGCATTTATCTACCAGACAACTCGGGTTTATTTTTCTCTTTCTGGGCTGTTTCTCCCAGTACAATGAGGTCAGAACACTGATTAAGGTATTATGTGGAGGCACACATCTCCTCTGCAGCCAGGAGACTTATTTAATTGCCTGGGTGTTAAGCTGCTACTCAAGCCAGACACTTTCTTTCAGAGGTCTTTATTTAATTTTCCTTGTCCTTGTGTGAGGAGATTTCTCCTTTTCAATCTCTCCAGAACTGGTTCACCCAGGGTTGTTTACTCTCCACCCTCTCTGCTTGGAGAAGGCTGTACAAGTCCCTGCCTCCAGCACACTAATCCTCAACAGAATCCACGCTAATCCCAGCAATTCAAGGGGATGAAGTCAAGGAGCAATTTTTGGACTGAAATGTCAATAATAAAGATGCAAAAGTGATGTAGATGTCAAGGCTGAAGAAAGGCAAAAATACAGGAGGAAGAGGAGTGAAGCCAAACCAGAGGGATGTGCATAAGGCAAAACTAACCTCATCTTCAGTCAAACAGCCTCAGCTCTCCTGCCCTGGTGTTCTTTGCTTCTTGAGCAAAGCTCATGCAGCCACGGCCACCTCTCTTCCAGGGGCTGAAATCATACCAGTAGAGAAAAAAAAGGAGAATGGGGTGCTTGAAAAGGCAGCAGCAGAAAATGGATGCAATTTAGAAGCCACATAAGAAGTCTCAGCTGCCTTCTATCAAGTTAATTTGCTTTAGCTGGCTGAAATCTTGAGCTGCTTTGTGTGGCTCTTCTGTTGAGGTGCTTGGATCATCTGTTAACCAATTAACTGATTAACTGTTAATTGAATAGCTGATCCACCTATACCTGGTATCTTTAGGTAGGTAGCAAATGAAAAAATGCAAATGTTATCTGGGCAGATTCTCCTTAGATGAAACAATTCCCTTCAGATGAGAACTGGCTGCTTTCCAAGAGACCACAACAAATACAAACTCTTACTCAGCCCCTCCTAGAAGATTGAGATTCCAGCAGAAATGTAAAATGTGAGGAGAGTGGCTAAAGTTTGAAAAGGCTTTCTCAGCAGATGCACAGCTTTCTCTCAGGACATAAAACAGCAGCTAACTGAAACATTCATGTGGAGGTCCCTACTTTTTCCTCTTAAAACCACTTATTTCTTCTAACCTGCCTGCACTGAGTACCAGCCTTTGGTGCTGTCTCTCAGCAGGCAGTGAGTTTGGTAGTACAGGATCTTTATTTTTGTCACTCAGCCCATAATGAGACCCTACATGGTGCCACACATATGGTTGGCATAGGGCCCGAGCTGAAACACGACCCAAAGCAATGTCACCAAGAACGTGTCCAGAGAAGGGCCGTGAGGATGGTGAAAGGCCTTGAGCACAGGCCCTATGAGGAGAGGCTGAGGGAGCTGGGATTGTTTAGCCTGGAGAAGAGGAGGCTCAGGGGTGACCTTATTGCTGTCTACAACTACCTGAGGGGTGGTTGTGGCCAGGAGGAGGTTGCTCTCTTCTCTCAGGNACTGTGAAGTTCAGCACCTCTGCTAGTGGGAAATGTTTCCTCTAGGTGTTACAGCTTGGGAAGGTTTCAAAGCTCAGACGCCTGACTAGGGCAATGGATGTGTGAAAGGTAGCAAGGAAACTGCAAGTTCTGGGTTGCTGGGAATCACAGAAATTTAGAAGGCCATTGGTTGGAAGGGACATTTAAAGGTCATCTAGTCCAACCCCCCCCAACTTGTGTGTCCTGCCAGGGGAGACTTGACTTGGGCATCCATATCTATGTTCTTGCAAGGGCTGAAGAGCATGGGGAAGGCAGAGAAACATGGCTGCATCCTGTTAGTATCTAGTGGTTAAGCACAGAAAAACAGAGACATAAAAAAAGGAAGAACAAAGAAACCTTCTGCCTGGAATCTGTCCCTCCTGACAAATCCTTAATCCATAATGCTTGCCTCAGCCATGTTCCAGAGCTGGGTTTATTGACCTAAAGTGCTATGCACATGCGAGAGCATTTAAGAGAGGCATGTGCTTCATGTCACACTTATCTTTTAGAACAGGAAAAAGGAGGACAATTGGTTTTCCTCCATGTTTCAGTTTCAGCCAAAATCTGAAAGGAATAATAGAATACTATCTCAGTCTGCTCCTTTAGGCAGTTTTTATGCTAGATAAAACTCAAAGCAGAAACTTTCCTACCATAAAAACAAATGCAGAAAGAGAAAGACTTTGCAGCAGGAAGTGGAAAATGAAGGTTGTGTGCTGGATTTCCATGTAGGTGTTTGAGTATTGGTATGAAAGTCAGGCACAAAAAGAAATTGAGAGGTAACATTTGGAGCTGGACAGACTGCGCTGAAAGTTTTGATTTGTGTCTTGAGCTTCTGGGCTGTAAGTAAAGAACATCTCAAGGGGGAGAAAAATCTCCCACTGAAAGCTTGCTCCCTCACGATGCCATCAAAGGGTGAATCTGGAGGTATCAACCGGCTCAACCACAGACCTGAGCCAGCGTCAGAGTAAAAGCATCAAAGCAAAAGGTGTTCTCTTCAGAAGCAGTTGCCATGCTGAAACCTTCTGCTTGCTATTTTTAATACAAAGAAATTGAGCCAAAATGTAGAGTTATTATATTTAGTTTATTAATTTACTCTGCTTTCTCAACCTCATCTGTCAGGAATTTAAGAGCATCACCAGAAGTACAGACGTCAGCAGTTGGCAGCCAGTGATCACTGTCTGCTCAGAGGTCATTTTTCTCTTGGATTCTCCCCGTGAAAGGTTTGAAATGCACTGTTAAACAACCTCTCATTTCATGCCTGTTTGCTACTACAGGTCCAGGAACCAAATTTCCTTGGAATGGTGTAACAGTAAAAGCCAGAGAGACTGTTGGCTTTTGATGTCAAACGGTTCGTACGTAAGAGTGCGGTGCCATAAACTGTACCTGTGATCAGATCTCACGTCGTAAAACAACTAATGCATGCTGCTGCCTACAAATGGATTGGAAAACCCCCAAAAAAGGAACAACATGGCTAATTTTTTTTTTTTTTTAATTTTTATTTTTGAAAATAAGAGGTTAACAGTTTGAGAACTATTCCTGATTTTGGATGTCACAGCAATGTTTTGTGCCAGTTTCGGTTTTACTGGCAAGCACTGGCTCGCTAGCTGCACCCAAAGAAATCTTTTTCGTCCCTGAATTATCACTTCATTACATTTATGAAGTGGAGCTTAGCTTGAACCGTGTAGGATTGAACAGCAACAGTGGTACTTTGCTCCACATTTCAAGCTTGCTACAAGGGTAGGAAGTTCTATGCTTNGGAGGCGTTTAAAGCCAGGCTGGATGAGGCCTTGAGCAGCCTGCTCTAGTGGGAGGTGTCCCTGCCTATGGCAGGGGGTTGGAGCTGGATGATCCTTGAGGTCCCTTCCTACCTAAACCATTCTATGATTCTATTCTGTGATTCTATGAAGTGATTCTAGTTTTTGAGGGGAAAAAAAGGAAAGTTTGGCTTTAAAAAAAAAAAAAAAGTTATTTTAATAAGCCTGGAATAATTTACAAAATCTGAGCTACAGATATGGAAATGAAAGGGAAACTTCTCAGAAAGACCATGCTCATTTATGCTGCTCAAGGAGCAAGCAAAGATAAGGCAAGGACACGTGGAAGAGTAATAACAAAGAAAATCAAAACATAAAGTGTGCTTTTAGTGGAAAGCTACTGCCTTTCCTACAGCACTGCTACTGAAAAATTCAGTCTTGCAAGAAGATCACACTGGATGTCAGTGCCACACAAGCCTGTTTTCTTGCCCAGAGGCAGGAGAGACTGGAGGACACGAGTGAGCATAAGGCAGATCTGCTGATACCTTCTGTGCCTGACCAGCAGCTGTGCAAATCCCTTTTGTTTTGGGAATAAAGGACTCTGCTGGGACCAAATCATGCAGCTCACTCGACACCTCTTGTAGCACGTCTATGAACTGCCTTGTTCACAGACATGCTTTAAGGATACATACATGAAAACTCTCTTGCTGTATATTAATGCATTTCACTGTAACTTAGAGTTGCAACTCCAGCCCTAAGTTTAAATGTCTTAGGCTAAACACCAAGTGTCTGTGTGTTTAAAGTGAAGACCCAGAGATGACTCTCAGCTCCCCACATGAAGTTCTTTCCATGCTAAAAATCTATGAGCAGACATCCTTTGAGTGTACCAGAGGGCTGTGATTTCACCCAGACAGAAATTTCATAGAGGTGTTTCATCTGTTTCAGAGTCAGACAAACTCAACAACATTTACAATTATGAATTTTGGTGGTTTTTTTTTTCAAAAGGTGAGGCAGTCCTCAGCTGCTTTTCTGATGTGGAACCGAAGAGCTCATTATGAAGATGAACTTAACAGTACAGTGTTACACCCCTGATCATCTGAGTTATTGCTGATGAGCATATTCTGCTATCAACAAGAATTAATCAGCTTCAGAAAGTTACTGTACTGTGTTTTTCACCTCCAATAAATCAAGCTGTATAAAAAAACATAAACACACAAGAGAATGTTTATAGATGGAAACTCTGACCTAAGGCTTTAAACAGATTCAGACCACCGGAGTTTTGTCCTCTTCTCGTTCACATGCCCTCTGCAAATGGCTGCCTGCATGGCACTCTGGTGGCTCCTCGAAGCAAGTCTTAAGTGAAAACCTTTGTGGTGGGAAGCTTTAACAAGGAGAGTGACATCTGATGAAGCTATGATTTCTCTTATACCAATAAAGACATTTCTGGACTGAAAAGGGCAGCAGTGCTCAGTATTTGCCCTGATAACTTTCTGCTGCAGTAATAAGTATTTTGTGAGCAGCTATACAGACAAGGGCCCATGATATGTTTCTTGGCAACAGCACTTGTTCCAGTAGAAGTTCTTAACTGCGAGGACAGTCTGCTGTGCCAGTTGCCAGCTGAAATCACCAGCTAATCTTTTTCATCCTAGTAGAGCTCTGTGTCCTTTGGTCTGCTTACAGAAACATAGATAGGTGACTACAAGGTCTGTAAAAGCTGTTTACAGGACTTTTATGGCTTTGGTGTTGGTTTTTTTTTTTAATGGAAACAGCATATTCTGTCATTTCAGTCTAAAAAAAGCTCAAACATTTACTTTGGAAAGAAATCATAAGCAGCCAGGGCTGCCACTGAAATGCAACAGAGATAAACGTTACTTTATGGTAATTAATTGATAAAGGATATACAAAAAGTTTCAAACAAATAAAAACCTCAACCCCAAAACACAACTTATAAGCCTGAGGTAATTTCTTTTCTTTCTCTGCCATGAATTCCCTCTTTATCCTTTGCTTAGGGAGAGGACAAGTGGATTCATTTTGGTCTCTGGCACAAGGTACATGTTATAAACACTGCTTTTTTTATGGCCTCTTTAGCTCATTAAGGTATCAAAGGTTTCACTAGACTTCACTCTGCACAGGATGCTAGGCACTGTTGGACATAGGAGCTTGGCAGAGGCTTCTCCTGTTTTACTTGCCAAACCTCTAATGAGAAGTTTGCCTTTGAAGTGTTTGCCTACTTGCTGTAGGACCACTCCGTCCTATGGTAATCCCATTCCCAACTAAAAAGCTTAACTAGAAAAAAGGGGGTTTTGACCCATCTAATTCTTGGACCCAGAGATCCTGTAGCCTTATGTCAAGGGAAAACCAAATACAACTCTTTGATTAATCTGATACCTGTGTCAGCAAAAGGGCGAGTTTCTTTTTCTGCAGCTTTCTGCTGCGGAAAACAGCTCTAAATCAGTCAGCAACGTTAACATCCTTGTCCCTTATGCTCTCAGAAGGGAGCAAGTTAGAAAGCCAGGTTCATATCCACATCCTCAGAAAACCTAGCACAGTGAGGCAGCTTTTGCTGGTTGTGACAGAGCACTGAAATGGAGACCTTGGAATCGTGCTTAATGGACTAATATGGCTTACAATTTGGATCGATATTTCATCCTTTTCAAGAGAAAGATTTTTATTAGGCTGTTAACAACTGAGTTTCAAATATCCCTGGCCTGGAAGGATATTTCATACCTTGCCAAGAGCAAGGCATAGTCTTCTTTGCATGTACTATGAAGATATTCAGGAAGACACAGTTTCTGAATGAGCTTGTTCTGAAAACCCAACAGCAGTCCTTTGGTGAGCCATACCAGACACTAAGGCACCATAATATTGCCTAGATAAAATTCACTCACTCAACAGGAATTCAGCTCAAGCGTCCCTGTTGACTTAGCCACGCAAACTGTTACTCTGTTGTCCTGTGCTGCTCACGCTGTGGGTATCAGACACAAAGAATTACAGTGTCTGAAGAGTGGACTGCAGCTATCCAAGGGAAAAACAAAGAAACAAATGGGATATTAAGTGGGCCACCTGAAAGTCCTCAAACAGGATGGCTGGTTAGTGAACATTATGAAATAGCTTTTCCATCTCCACTCTGGTTGGTCTTTAACATATGTTTTATCAAATTATCCATGCCTCCTCTTCCTCCTCCTGCTGAGCCTCCTCATTGCTTTTTAAAACCATTTTGTCTTTATTTTTCAGACTTGCTCCTTCTTCAACATGTGAAACTGGTTTGATTTACTATCAACTTATTTTTACACCTCTGAATGTCCCCACATTGACCTTTGCTGTGGATCCATCCTGTTGTTATGTGAGATTGTTGTATTTATACTTAGATACATTTTTTTTTTCCTTACATAATATTTTTATGTCCTGGCAAATAACAATCAAAAAAAACCCCAAAGAAATAAAAAACCACAACAGTTTGGTAACAAACAAGAGTTTGTTTCCAGGTGGCAGGCAGGTGAAAACTTCATTTTTATTTTTTTTTTTTAACTGTAAGATTTTCATTGACTAAGGAAAAGGTTCTGTGCACTGTGTCCTGACAAAGTTTGCTGTGAAGATGTTTTCCCAAACAAGAACAGCCCTGAAGAAAGGGACCTGGGGATTTCGGTTGATGAAAAGCTCAACATGAGCCAGCAGGGCGCAGGTGCAGCCCAGACAGCAGCCATGTGCTGGGCTGCAGCAAGAAAAGTATGGCCAAGCAGGGCAAGGGAGGGGATTCTCCCCCTTTACTCTGCTTTCCTCAGACCCCACCTGGAGTACTGTGTGCAGTTCTGGAGCCTCCAACACAAGAAGGACATGGAACTGTTGGAGTGAGTCCAGAGGAGGCCACAAAGATGCTCAGAGGGCTGCAGCAGCTCTGCTATGAGAAAAGGCTACAAGAGATGGGGCTCTTCAGCCTGGAGAAGAGAAGTCTTTGAGGAGACCTTGCAGCAGCCTTTCAGTTCTGAAGGTGGTGTACAGGAAGTCTGGAGAGGGACTATTTACAAGGTCCTGTAATGACAGAACAAAGAGTAATGGGTTTAAACTGGCAGAGGGGAGAATTAAACTAGATGTCAGGAAGATTGGCTTTGCAGTAAGGGTGGTGAGAGACTGGCACAGGTTGCCCAGGGAGGCTGTGGCTGCTCCCTCTCTGGAGGTGTTCAAGGCCAGGTTGGATGAAACATTGAGTGACCTGTTCTAGTGGGAGGTGTCCCTGCCTATGGCAGGGGATTGGAACTGGATGATCTTCGAGGTCTCTTCCAATCTAAACCATTCTATGATCCTTTGGATATTTGCTTTATGGACATGTTTGACAGATGAGGACTCTATAGGATTTCTTCATTCAAACACCAAAACTTTAGGCTCCAATTCTCTTTCAGAACTGCCTTTCAGAACACAGCAAGCATTAGGAAACTCATAGTTAAAACATACCTGTGAAAACTGAAGAAATCATTTCAATAACATTCATGGGGAAAGATGTATTACAAACGGAATTTTACCAAATTAAAGATGAAATGCTATGGAAATTCATATGAAACTACTTGAGGTGGGAATGTCCCATTCACAAGGTGATAACAGACAAACAGTAACAGACGCTATAAACAAAGCTCTAAAGGTTCGTTTGCTCTCAGGTTTGTGCATGAATTGAGGCACAAATTGACACAAAATCTGAGAGACAAATATACTGCTCTGAAAAGCTGTGAAGAATCTCCACCCTAATAGCTATATATCTTGTGGAACAGCTGACACTTTTCTGTTCTCCAAACAGCTAAGAGACGTGGTTACTTCTCAGTCATCACATCAACATTCCTGCTGCTGCAGAGCTTTTTCTCTGGCTCCCTTCTCTTCATGCTCTAGATACTACAGCTCCCAATTCTTACAAATGATTTGCACAGATTACACAATGCTTCACTTGTGTACAGAAGTTATACAAATGCACTGGAGTAGGAGTTGGGAAAAGAGAGTCAGCTTTACGTAGGACTTTTTCCAGTTTCCACAGTATTTTCCTAATTCTGTCAAGTTAATTCATGTACTGCTAGGCACTTGACTTGCAAACACACTGCCATTGTTGGTGCAAGAGCATTATAACGAATGCTATTTCTTCCCCCTCGTCATTGCAAATTGTAAATGGCAATAGTCATCTTCCAACAAAGCAAAACAGTTTCCCATGGCAGGAGAACCCAGGTTCTCCTGTCCTAGGAGCACTTCTGCTATGAAGACAGGCTGAGGGAGCTGGGGTTGTTCAGCCTGGAGAAGAGGAGGCTCCAGGGAGACCTATTAGCAGCTTTCCAGTACCTGAAAGGGGCTACAAGAAGAATGGAGAGAGACTCTTTACAAAGGCCTGTAGTAATAGGACGAGGGCAATTGCGGCTGTGGGAAGCCAGCGGAGGCAGGATCGGGGTACTGAAGAGTCCTCACAGTCCGAGATAGCTGCAAGCAGTATGCTTTATTGAGGCAATACAGCGGCTTATATGCTACTTGGAAGAGGCATGCACAACTGACTTAGTTCAAGATTGGTACAAGTGGAAAGTACAGATTGGCTGGCTAACCCTGCCTCCTTGCAGCTGGCACTCCACCTCCTGCAGCTGCATGTGGGGGGCGCCAGTCACCGCCTGGTATCTTGAGTCTGAGATGGACTCAAGGACACTTCCCAGCACAGTTTTGCTTATTGCTTACCAGCTCGTGTCCTGTTAGCAAGAAAATTCTCCCACAGGTAATGGCTTCAACTAGAGAAGAAGTTTAGATTGGAACTTGTTAGGAACAAGTTCTTTACCACGAGGGAAAGGGAACACTGGAACAGGTTGACCAAAGAGGTGGTTGGGGCCCCATCCCTGGAGAGCACAGAATCATAGACATATCTAGATTGGAAAAGACCCTCAGAATCACCAAGTCCAGCCTATAAGCCTACTGAAACCTGTTCACCTTAAACCATATCCCTAAGCACCAGATCCAAGTGACTCTTAAACACATCCAGGGTGGGTAACACCACCACCAACCTCAGCAGCTCATTCCAGTGTCTGACCACTCTCTCCATGAAAAATTTTCTCCTAATATCCAATCTAAACCTACCCAGTCTCAACTTGAGGCCATTCACCCGTCTTCTGTCTTGCATTACCTGTGAGAAGAGACCAGCAGCAGCCTCTTCACAATATCCCTTCCGGTAGTTGTAGACAGCAATGAGGTTTCCCCTCAGCCTCTTCTTCCTCAAACTAAACCATTCCCACCTCCCTTAGTTACTCCTCATCAGATTTATTCTCTAGGCCCTTCCCCGGCTTCATTGCCCTCCTCTGGACCCACTCCAGCACCTTCACATCTCTCTTGTATTCTGGTGCCCAAAACTGAACACAACACTGAAGCTGTGACCTCACCAAAGCCAAGTCCAAGGGGACAATCACCTCCCTACTCCTGCTGGACACAGCATTTTTAGTGCAAGCCAGGATGTCATTGGCCTTCTTGGCTGCCTGGGCACACTGCTGGCTCATATTTAGCTGCCTGGTGACATTAAAGATATCATTATAGAATCATAGAATCTGTCAGGGTTGGAAGGGACCACAAGGATCATCTAGTTCCAACCGCCTTGCCATGGGCAGGGACACCCTACCCTGGATCAGGCTGGGCAGAGCCTCATCCAGTCTGGCCTTAAACACCTCCAGGGATGGGACCTCAACCACCTCTCTGGGCAACCCATTACAGGGCCTCACTACTCATGGCCACACAGGCCAGACTGGACAGATGAGGCCAGACAGGGCTTGTCTAGTTGAGGCCAGACACTGAGCCTGACCTAGTTGAGGATGTCCCTGCTGACTGCAGAGGGGGTTGGACTGGATGATCTTTGGAGGTCTCTTCCAACCCAGACCATTCTGTGATTGTTTTCCTTAGAGCTATGTGTTTTCTGTTATGAACAGCATCCTCATAAAACTGAATCCTAAGAGGGAATGAAGAAGACCTACAGCAGAATTCCTTAGACTGAAGCCATCAGTATTTTCATAATAGCAGTACCCTGATACTATTGCTGATGCAGAACATTTTTCCCAGATATATATTTGGACTGATCCTTTCCTACTCTTTGATTTCACCTCAGTGACTCCACTGGTCTTTATATTGCTGCCAGACAGTGTTTCAGTTTAAATCACTGACTGAAGCAAAGATTTAACTATAGATATTACACTGAAAAATAACCCTGGAGGCTGCTCTCACCTGGGATAGACAATCACTGAGTTACACAAAGTGAAAACTGGTGACTCTAAGGTGCAAAAAGAAAAAATTGGAAGCATATCCAAACCACTGCAAACAGCAACCCAAACTTCTCCAGTTTTCCTGGGTGGTCATTTTAAAGCTGGTATATCCTGGCGTATTTCACAGAATCATAGAATGGTTTAGGTTGGAAGGGACCTCGAGGATCATACAGCTCCAACCCCCTGCCATAGGCAGGGACACCTCCCACTAGAGCAGGCTGCTCAAGGCCTCATCCAGCCTGGCCTTAAACGCCTCCAGGGAGGAAGCATCCACAACCTCCCTGGGCAACCTGTGCCAGTGTCTTACCACCCTCACTGTGAAGAACTTCCTCCTAACATCCAGTCTAAATCTCCCCTCTGCCAGCTTAAACCCATTCCCCCTCGTCCTGACATTACCAGACCATGTAAATAGTCCCTCCCCAGCCTTCCTGTAGGCTCCCTTCAGATACTGGAAAGCCACTCTAAGGTCTCCTTGAAGCCTTTCCTTCTCTCCTGTAGCTGGTAGCATCAGGTTGCTCATCTGGCCACAAATCAAAGCATCACACAGAGAACATCATTAGAACCCAAATATTGCCATTTGTCACCTTCATAATGTCCTCAGTTTACTTGCACTGACCATCTGCACTTGGGAAGGACGGTGAAAGGAGGGTCAGATGAGGAATTGTTGCAGAGGGAAAATTAATTGCTGTGAGATGATACTTTTCAAAATTAATATTGTTTATTAATGTTGCTATTCAGAACTCTCACCACCCCCAACTGCTAATTTTAATAATATTTTGTTTCTTAACAGCCATGGAAGCATTCTATGGATAATATCTAGGCTCAAGGGGGACCTCATTGCTGTCTACAACTACCTGAAGGGAGGTTGTAGCCAGGTGGGGGTTGGTCTCTTCTCCCAGACAACCAGCAATAGAACAAGGGGACACAGCCTCAAGTTGTGCCAGGGGAGGTATAGGCTGGATGTTAGGAGGAAGTTCTTGACAGAGAGAGTGATTGCCATTGGAATGGGCTGCCCAGGG
>WAAF01002961.1:220098-252250 GCA_013400475.1 Tricholaema leucomelas | reverse complement strand
CCCAGTGAAGAGAAGAAGCAAGTGACCTAATCTTTGTTTTGTCTTTCTTCTTTACACATCCCAGCAAGACTGTGAGGGAAGTAGACCTCACCATTGTTTTCATTTTACAGCCTATCATCTAGTTCTTCTCACCAAAACATGCTAGCTAGGCTCAAACTAGCACAATTGTGAATTAAAAGGTAGGGTCCAACAGCAGCCACTCTATGTAAAATGTTACCCCCCTTGTAGAGTAGGGTTATAGGTTGGATTTGGTGACCCTGAAGGTATTTTCCAATCTGGATGTTTCTGTGATTCTGTGAATAAAATAAACATTTTTTTTTCTCAGTCAAATCTAGTCCTGACACCACTATAACTAACAGTGATCTCTTTCCAAGTCATTGACTGTATTTGTTCAAAAGCTTGCTGAAGAATTTATTCTCAGATCATCAGCCGCTGAATCCTAAGCTTCTGCAGGGTAACTAAGAGAGGAGTTAAACACCTGCTTGCAAAGAGACAAAGCAACAACCTTACAACATATGGACTGCCTTACCAACACGGATATAGAATCAACAGAATCATTCAGGTTGGAAAAGATCTTTAAGATCAAGTTCAGCTCTTAGTATACTTTTTATTTTTCAAATGTATAGCTGTAACTTTTAAACTGACATAAAGGAGATCTGTTCAGAGAGAGCATCACACAAAGCTTATAGAATTTGCTGATCTGTTCTCATCAGGAGTGCTTTGTCCAAAAGCTGAAGGGAATCCCTAAAGAATGAGCTGATTAGGAAATGGTATGGACTATATTTGTTAATCTATCTCCCTAACACTCTTCTCTCGTCAGACCCCACCTGGAGTACTGTGTGCAGTTCTGGAGCCCCCAACACAAGAAGGACATGGAACTGCTGGAGCGGGTCCAGAGGAGAGCCACAAAGATGATCAGAGGGCTGCAGCAGCTCTGCTATGAGGACAGGCTGAGAGAGTTGGGGCTCTTCAGCCTGGAGAAGAGAAGGCTTCGAGGAGACCTTAGAGTGGCTTTCCAGTATCTGAAGGGAGCCTACAGGAAGGCTGGGGAGGGACTATTTACAAGGTCTGGTAATGTTAGGACGAGGGGGAATGGGTTTAAGCTGGAAGAGGGGAGATTCAGACTGGGTGTTAGGAGGAAGTTCTTTACAGTGAGGGCGGTGAGACACTGGCACAGGTTGCCCAGGGAGGTTGTGGATGCTTCCTCCCTGGAGGTGTTTAAAGCCAGGCTGGATGAGGCCTTGAGCAGCCTGCTCTAGTGGGAGGTGTCCCTGCCTATGGCAGGGGGTTGGAGCTGGATGATCCTTGAGGTCCCTTCCAACCTAAACCATTCTATGATTTTATGATTTAACACCTTTATCAGCAGAGCCATTCTCTTTCTTACCTACACTGACATCCTTCTGTTTTAGCAACACAATGTTCTTAAACTTGGAAAAGAAATCAACATTTGTCTTCAGGAAAGCAAAAATAACATTTATCTTAAGCATCTTATCCAGTCATCAGTTGAGAGTCATCTTAGCTTACTGAAATCACATCCTTCCATTAACACCCAGTGGCCTTAATTTCAGTGTTGTCATTAGGAAAACTTGCACTGTTATCCTTTGAAACAGTGTGGGTTGGAGAAACAAATAAGTTTAGGCTCGAGGTGAGGAGAAAGTTCTTCACTGAGAGAGTCATTGGCCACTGGAATGGGCTGCCCAGGGAGGTGGTGGAGTCGCCGTCCCTGGGGCTGTTCAAGGCAGGATTGGACGTGGCACTTGGTGCCATGGTCCAGCCTTGAGCTCTGTGGTAAAAGGTTGGACTTGATGATCTGTGAGGTCTCTTCCAACCTTGGTGATACTGTGAGACTGTGATACTGTGAAATGGTTACAATAAGTATAGGACAGAAGTAGTATGTTACTACTGCTATCATTTAATAAGTGCAAGCTATGACTTGGACCAGTGTGATATACAGAGGTCCTTCCTGATCAAAATGATAAAGGTCATCTGTACACAAGTGCACAAACAAAAAAGACCTTCTCCTTCACTTGTCAAACCTAAGCTGTTCACAGTCTTCAAGACTTGGCAAGGCTTCTTTACACAACACTTTAATATTGCATTACTACTAATAAACTCTTTTCACCACTGTTCACATAGAATCATAGAATCAACCGGGTTGGAAGAGACCTCCAGGACCATCCAGTCCAACCTATCATCCAGCCCTATTCAGTCATACAACTGTTTTTCAGCTAGATTCCATATGCCTGTGTCTCTATATTTCTTTCAGGGATCAACAAAATTAAAATGGAAAACATTATCTTTTAACCTCATTTTAAGTTGACACTGACCTTTTATTTCCTCCCCCACTTTGGTTAGAAACAATTCTTGAATTCTTCAGAGCTCAAGGCTGTTTTCAATGGAGACAGAAGCTTCGTGGAGAAGTCTTTGCTTTTACTATGGCCTGGAAGTGCTGGAAGAAGGAAACAACAACAACAAAAATATACAGTCAGGAGCAGCTGCAAAAATTTCTAATGCAAAATAGGACAACATGTCATAAAATGTGAAGGGAACTTCTCAACTTGCAGAACGTGAGGGAAGAGGGCCACAAAGAAGCTCAGAGGGATGGAGTCACTCTGCTATGAGGACAGGCTATGAACGTTTGAGCTCTGCAGCCTGGAGAAGAAAAGGCTTTGAGGAGACCACGGAGTAGCCTTCAAGTATCTTAAGGAGGTGACAGGAGGGCTGGGGAAGGACTATTTACAAGGTCTTGTAATGACAGGACAAGGAGTAATGAGTTTAAACTGGTAGAGGGGAGATTGAAACTAGATGTTAGGAATAACTTTCCAGTGAGGGTGGTGAGACACTGGCACAGGTTGCCCAGGGAGGCTGTGGCTGCTCTCTCCCTGGAGGTGTTCAAGGCCAGGCTGGTTGAGTCCTTGAGCAACCTGTTCTAGTAGGAGGTGCCCCTACCTACGGCGGAGGATTGGAGCTGGATGATCTTTGAGGTCCCTTCCAACCTAAACCATTCTATGATTCTATTCTAAGTTAGGAAGAAGCAGTGATTTATACATACCTCCTTCAAATCAGTTCTTAAGAGTCTTGCAAGTGCATCTCAGGGACACTGATCCAGGCTGGTAAGAAACCAGAGAGAGAAGAGAGACATGAGGCTATGAAAGGGCAGCCAGAGCACAAGTGACCACTTTTCTGTCTAGTTTGAATACTGTCTCGAGGTGTTTGGTTACAGAATAAAGGTGCCCAATCATCAAAGGGAACAGAATGTGATGAGAGCTATAAATCTACTTAGATTAACTGAAATTCTCACCACTTGGCTTTGAGTAAAAAAAAAAAAACCAAAACTAAATATTTTTTTCTTTCAACTAATCTGTTTTGACTCTATGAAAAATGTTTTCATTGCAGTAAAGTTATTAAAGTCTTAGCACTTACTGTTTTGCAGTTAAACCAGGAACTTTTTTTCTCCCTGCCTGTTAGTTTCTCTGCAATAAATTTCTCTGCACTGCTCAGCTCCTCGCTTTGGTTCTCTTATTACTTCATTTAGGAGAATAATTTATTTTAAACCCCAAACCAAACATAGGATTGAAGGGTAGAGGTTAAGAAATTGAATAAAAAGAAAACAGACCTTCAGCTTTCATTATGCTCGTCTTAAGTATCGACTTTACTAAGCTTACTCGGTGTTTAAGTCTGGTTTATTAAAATCCATCAATATTTAGCCTATTCTATTTTTGAAGCAGACTGCAGTGTGTAGTATTTAATAGGTTGCCCAAAGCAGATGAGTTGATTTATTGCTATTTTTGCAAAGCAAACCAATTCAGAGTGCTGCAGGATATCCATTTGTATAAAGCAGTTAATACTCACACAAACTTAGCCAAAGCCATATCTAGTTAATATTATAAATCTAAATCTGAAGCATGTTTATTAACTCCATTATGGTTGCTCATTAAGGAGATCATCTGCTTCTCTGAGAGAAATGTTCGTGCAGATTGATGCCTACAGCAGTGTTTAACCACACTCTTTAGCCAGCCACATAAAAGTAGTTCATGGAAAGAAGCACCTGTCAGGAGTAACCAGATTTTCTGTCCTGCCCCCTGAAATCTCAGCTGGCATACCAAGAGTATCTTACAGTCAGCTCAGTTAGTACCACTCGGTGAAATCAATGGGAATTTTGATAACAATTTAGATGAGAGCAGGGTGAATGTATTGTTGTGATGGTTTGGGTGTCCCCCGCCCCCCACACTTTTAGAAATCACCCANTAATCTTTGTTTTGCCTTTCTTCTTTACACATCCCAGCAAGACTGTGAGGGAAGTAGACCTCACCATTGTTTTCATTTTACAGCCTATCATCTAGTTCTTCTCACCAAAACATGCTAGCTAGGCTCAAACTAGCACAATTGTGAATTAAAAGGTAGGGTCCAACAGCAGCCACTCTATGTAAAATGTTACCTCCCAGTCATTTTGCCCATGATGTTGATAGGGGATGGCAGCAAAACAAGGGACATGATTTTCCTGTGAAGTGTTATTAGAATCATAGAATGGTTTAGGTTTAGGCTGGAAGGAATGGTTTAGGTTGGAAGGAACCTCAAAGATCATCCAGTTCCAACCCTCCACCACAGGCAGGGACACCTCCTACTAGAACAGGTTGCTCAAGTCCTCATCTAACCAGACATTGAACACCTCCAGGAAGGGAGCAGCCACAACCTCCATGGGCAACCTGTGCCAGTCTCTCACCACCCTCACCAGAAAGAACTTCCTAACATCTAGTTTCAATCTCCCCTCCGCCAGTTTAAACCCATTACTCATTGTTCTGTCATTACAAGACCTTGTAAATAGTCCCTCTCCAGCCTTCCTTTAGCCCCCTTCAGGTATTGGAAGGCCACTCCAAGCTCTCCTCAAAGCCTTCTCTTCTCCAGGCTGCAGAGCCCCAGTTCTCATAGCCTGTCCTCATAGCAGAGCTGCTCCAGCCCTCTGAGCATCTTCATGGCCCTTCTCCGGACTTGCTCCGAGAGTTTGATGTGCTTCTTGTGTTGGGGTCTCCAACACAAGATCTGATGCAGAGACTTCCCCACAAAGCTTCTGTCCCTGTTAAACACATTAGATCTGGAGCAGTATAACTGCAGGAACTCTAGTGCATCACCATTTCTGGAAACAGAGAGTTTGGTATGAACCAGATGTGTCTCTTATTTGATATTATCTTTCTTCACGTGACACAGTTAGGAAAGCTGCAGGAAGAGACATAATACCTCAATCCAGCCAGGAAAATGCTGGATTACAAGAATAATAATACTACCTTACCTACAATAAGAGCAACTCAATACAATACAATGAGATGTTTCTCAGCTCTAAGGAGACAGCAACCATTACTCTAAAGACAATGGATAGCACAGGATAAATTCATCTAAACATAAGGCACTTTGTGCTGTTTTGGGTGTTGCAAGATGTGACTCTCCTGCAGCCTGGTCAAAAGGGCAAAGCAAACCTCTTAATCACTCTAAGAGATGCCCCCATATGGCAGTGGCAACCCCAGCAGAAACCTTCATCTGCAGAAGCCATCCAGCTCCTCCAAGACTACCTCTGAGACAAATCACTTTACCCCCCACCCCTTTGTTCCTCCAAAGTCACTGCATCACCAGTCAGCTGGGAGTAGGCATTACTTCATTTGCAGTGCCCAGGACCACATGGGAATTCACCAGTGTTACCACAACGGGCATCACTTTGTTCCCTGTGGCCACCCTACCTTTGCCCTCAGCCTCTGACATTTCACTGCCAGCTGATTTCCCAGCTCCTGAGCATGACCAGCAGACCATACAGCCCTTACTTGTTGGGTGGCTGGCAGCCCATGTATTTTCTTCTTGCCTAACCTGACTTATGCTTGGCTGTGTTCAGCATCTCATGCCTGGTTGGCAGGAGTGTTTGGTCACAATGCAGAGCTTTGCCAGTGCCAACAGGCAGGGAGTTTGTTAAGACCCATCTGAAGAACACTTTTGAAGCTACCAGTAGGGGCTGACGCTGTCTTCAAGGACAGCTTGGGGCACCTTGCATGTAGGCACTGTACAGGAGGCTGTCCACACATTGTCCTTTCTTGTCACTAAGCCTTATGAAGAACAACTTGCTGAAAGCTCATTTCCCTGCCCTGTAAAAATACATCAGCATTTTGCAAAAGCAAACAAAAAGCCCCAAACTTTGTTCCATGTGGCAATGAAAAGTGGACATTTTAAAATTCCCAGTGGGTAAAGCCGTGCTTGAGCAAAACAAAATCCTGGACCTCACAAGTTGCCACACGGCAGAATTGTTGTTGCACTTTAGTCAGCTTTAATTGTGAACTAATTGGGCGATGTTTTCTTTCAGATGTTTCTGTGATCAGCCTTGAACTACACAGTCATAGCCAAACTCCTTTAGTTAAAAAGCTAAAAGTTATTGGTCTAGTTCCATATTGATGATCTGGACCAGGAGAGTAAGGTCATTACCAGTTAGTTTGCAGATGACACCAAGCTAGGAGCAGCTGTGGATCTATTGGAGTAGGAGAGCCCTGCAGAAGGACCTTGACAGGCTGGGTGGGTGGGCAGAGGCCAATGGGATGAGATTTAACAAGGCAAAGTGCAGGGCTCTACACTTTGGCCACAATAACCCCAAGTATCATTATAGGCTGGTGACAGAGTGACTAGAGAGCAGCCAGACAGAAAAGGACCTGGGAGTACTGGTAGATAGCAGCTGAAGATGAGCCAGCAGTGTGCCCAGGTGGCCAGGAGAGCCAATGGCATCCTGGCCTGGATCAGGAACAATGTGGCCAGCAGGACAAAAATATTCTTCCCCTGTACTCAGCACTGGTGTCAGGCCACACCTTGAGTACTGTGTTCAGTTCTGGCTCCCCAAACTCAAGAGATGTTGAGGTGCTGGAATGTGTCCAGAGAAGGGCAACGAAGCTGATGAGAGGCCTGGAACACAGCCCTGTGAGGAGAGGCTGAGGGAGATGTGGGTGTTCAGCCACGAAAAGAGGTGGCGGTCTACAACTACCTGAAGGGAGGCTGTAGCCAGGTGGGGGTTGATCTCTTCTCCCAGGCAACCAGCAATAGAACAAGGGGACACAGTCTCAAGCTGTGCTGGGGGAGGTATAGGCTGGATGTTAGGAAGAAGTTCTTGACAGAGAGAGTGATTTGCCATTGGAATGGGCTGCCCAGGGAGGTGGTGGAGTTGTCATCCCTGGAGGTGTTCCAGAAAAGACTGGATGAGGCATTTAGTGCCATGGTCTGGTTGATTGGACAGGGCTGGGTGCTAGGTTGGACTGGCTGATCTTGGAGGTCTCTTCCAACCTGGTTGATTCTATGATTCTAAGCTGCCCATACCTTTATACTCAAAACTATTGCACACCCTTTTGGGTGTACCTGGAAAGCAGGTAAATGACTCAAAATTTGTGGCTGTCCAGCTTATCCCCAAATCTAATGCATAGCATTTTACAGAAATGATAGTGAATGGAAATAAATGCAAGAGAGAAAAGTCATAAACACAAAGCCCTGCAAGGTTCCCATGTAAGGTCACCAGAACAGTTTATAGTGTTGTGTTTATTTTTTTCCTTCCTCATAGAGGAGCCTAAATTTTATTTCTCTTTCAATTTTCTAGTTTCCTTTGGGTCTTTTTTCCCCTCTCCATCCTCCTTCTCCTCCTTTCTTCTCCTCCAGTTTGAAATTCCTTTCCCAGCCATATGTTTCTCATTGTGATCCATCTACCATTTTTGGTCATACAGCAAAATGTGGTTTGAAGATCCAAGAAATTCAGAGTGTGTTGACACAAGGACGATGGATTCTAGGTTTTGTCAACACTAAGCTGAAGAGCTTTGGGCCTTGAATCAATTTTAGCCTCCTTGACCAAGGAAACCCTGTGGAGAGTCAGACTAAGATCAACGAGAAGAGATTTCCAAGTGAACAGAGCCATATAAGTATATCTCACCCAACAGAGGACTGTTTTTTATTGTCTGTATCATCTGCCCTTGCTCTAATATTAAATCCAAGCACTGCTCCACTTGGCTTGGCATGCAGCTCTTTCCAACAAACCCAAACCCTTTGTCTTGTAGGTGATGGGGAGTAATGAGAGCCTGAAGACAAACCTGGATGTCAAACATCAGATGGTTCCTTTCTAGAAACTGAGATAAATAGCAAACCTGAACAACTCCAAGGTCTCTGCATTTTGAAAGCAGTGTGGCTGGCAAAAGCTGCAGAGTCACACTTCTTTTCCAGATGACCTGAGGAATTTCCTATTAAAATTACTCTGCTCCCAGACGTCTGAGATCATGAAAGTAGGTCCACTGGCTGGGCACTGGGAGTCCGTCCCCTACCTTGCACTGCAACTGAAACACATGTGTCTAAGAATGGAAGAGGGAGTAAGAGGAGGAGAACGAAACCAATATTGACATTACTTGAAATTTGGTTTAATTCATGCTCTGCCAGACAGCCAAAGACTAATCTCAAACTGTTTACTCTCATGTAGCGAGTCCAGAGGAGAGCCACGAAGATGAGCAGAGGGCTGAGCAGCTCTGCTGTGAGGACAGGCTGAGAGAGTTGGGGCTCTGCAGCCTGGAGAAGAGAAGGCTTCGAGGAGACCTTATAGTGGCTTTCCAGTATCTGAAGGGAGCCTACAGGAAGGCTGGGGAGGGACTATTGACAAGGTCTAGCGATGTTAGGATGAGGGGGAATGGGTTTAAGCTGGCAGAGGGGAGATTCCGACTGGATGTTAGGAGGAAGTTCTTTACAGTGAGGGTGGTAAGACACTGGCACAGGTTGCCCAGGGAGGTTGTGGATGCTTCCTCCCTGGAGGCGTTTAAGGCCAGGCTGGATGAGGCCTTGAGCAGCCTGCTCTAGTGGGAGGTGTCCCTGCCTATGGCAGGGGGTAGGAGCTGGATGATCCTTGAGGTCCCTTCCAACCTAAACCATTCTATGATTCTATGTATCACATTTCTGACTTCCAGCGAGCTATCAGCTGGTGTAATATAAGCTTTCATTTTGGCACCACCAAGTCTTCATTGTGTAAGTTTTCAGCCACACTTTCTTTGGTTTTATCATGAGCCATTTCATGGTTTAGTGGCACTTATGTTCCTGAATAAGAGAAGGTGCTGTTAATAGCTGAAAATGGGAGAGAGAGTTTTTATCATAGTATCATAGAATGGTTTAGGTTGGAAGGGACCTTAAAGGTCATTCTGAGCTGAATCATAGAATGGTTTGGGCTGGAAGGGACCTTAAAGGTCATCTAGTTCCAATCCCACTGCCATGGCCAGGGACACCTTCCACTAGATCAGGCTGCTCAAAGCCTCATCCAGCCTGGCCTTGAACACCTCCAAGGAAGGAGCACGTCCAGGAGTATTGAGAAAGTATAGCAACAAAAAAAACCCAAACCCAAACCTTTGTTTTTTCATTCTCTTCCAGGAGTGCTACAGTCTAGCAGTAAGGCATAGGATTACAGTCTCACAGTATCACCAAGGTTGGAAGAGACCTCACAGATCATCAAGTCCAACCCTTCACCACAGAGCTCAAGGCTAGACCATGGCACCAAGTGCCACGTCCAACCTTGCCTTGAACAGCTCCAGGGACGGTGACTCCACCACCTCCCTGGGCAGCCCATTCCAGTAGCCAATGACTCTCTCAGTGAAGAACTTTCTCCTCACCTCGAGCCTAAACTTCCCCTGGCACAGCCTGAGGCTGTGTCCTCTCGTTCTGGCGCTGGCCACCTGAGAGAAGAGAGCAACCTCCTCCTGGCTACAACCACCCCTCAGGTAGTTGTAGACAGCAATAAGGTCTCCCCTGAGCCTCCTCTTCTCCAGGCTAAACAATCCCAGCTCCCTCAGCCTCTCCTCGTAGGGCTGTGCTCGAGGCCTCTCACCAGCCTCGTTGCCCTTCTCTGGACACGCTCAAGCATCTCAATGTCCCTCTTAAACTGGGGGGCCCAGAACTGGACACAGTACTCAAGGTGTGGTCTAACCAGTGCAGAGTACAGGGGCAGAATGACCTCCCTGCTCCTGCTGGCCACACCATTCCTGATGCAGGCCAGGATGCCACTGGCTCTCTTGGCCACCTGGGCACACTGCTGGCTCATGTTCAGGCGGGTATCAATCAGCACCCCCAGATCCCTCTCTGTCTGGCTGCTCTCCAGCCACTCCGACCCCAGCCTGTATCTCTGCACGGGGTTGCTGTGGCCAAAGTGCAGCAAAAACCAAACTGCAAGCATATGACAAGTGCAAATGATTCTGCAAAAGAATTTGGATTAGTCTGGTCTGAGTATCTTGAAGCGCTTACAAATATCACTTCCATAGATTAGTGCATGCATCTGTAGGCAGGCTCTAAGGTGGTGTGAATTCAGATTAACTGCCTGCAGTAACCCTTTGTGGACCTGGATAGCCACGGCTAGGAAGTGCTCCCTGCTGTCACCTCACTGGCTGTGTCGGCCACTTTCCCATCCTCCCTAGAGCGGGGCTGAGCAGTCCTCAAGTCTCTGCTCACTCTTGCCCAAGGAAGAGCCCAAACCTAGACTAAATTTACAACCACTGCTCTGGATTTAGGATCTGTGGCGGGTTTCCAAGATGACATACTGTGTTCAGATGCCTCCAATAAACAGCTGTGTGTGACACATCTAAGAAGAATTTGTGTAAAATTCATGTCTTTAAGGCTGAAGGATTCATGTTTTCCATGAGTCAACAATGGTCTGGAGGTTCAGCCTTCCTAACTGAGGCCATAATGCTGAATCGACTGAAACTGCATTCCAAATACTGCAGCTCAGCAAGCACTGTAAGACCTCACAAGTGTGGAGACACACAAGCAGCAGGCAAAATACTTCACAACTTCTAGTCAGCTTTCTTGGCTTGAGAACATTTCCCTGCTCTGTACAATGTTATTCTGATTTTGGAGCCCACTAGAGAAATTCAAACAGGAGCCATGCATCTCAAAGAATGCATATAAGGGTGAAAATTAAGACAATGTTTCTGCATCTACAGCTTTTAGCATCTTGGGAAGTGGAGAATTCACACACTGCATCTGTGGGAGAAAATGAAATGTGCAGGGGTAACCAAAACAGAGAATAAGAAATTATAAAGGAGGCAATAAAAAGAAAAGAATAGGAGACAACTCCTAGACCTCACACAGCCTCTCTTAAACAATGGGAAGAAAATCTTTCAGGAATTCAGTAAGACCTGAAAAGAAATAAGAGGGACTGCTGGAACAAATGGCTGCTGGCTCAAGTTCCACTGAATGACCTTGACTGTGCACATTAGTTGTTACATCAGGCACTGCAATAGAGAACAGACCATAAAAAACATCTCTGAACATTTCCTCCCATAAGATTCCTTTGTTATAGGGCTCTTTTGTAGCATTTAGTAATGATTTCCTCTCTGACTAATGTTCTTGTGCAAATTATAATGCCATTATGTTCTGATGCAAGTTTTCCCCTCATTTCTTAGCTAATCTATCTTTATAGAAATCCTTCAGCTGCCAGCCAGTCCTGAAAAGTTATTAATTCTAAGTGACTTTAATGGTACATGGGAGTCGAGGAGAAGTTTAGTAAACTCTCCAAATACTTCTTTACCAAAACTTTGCCTTAATATTGTATTTGTCCACTAACTTCTTTTTCTTTGCTGGAAATTGTTTGCCTAGATCTCTGCAATAGCCTGTGGCTTTCTCAGAATCACAGAATCATCCAGGTTGGAAAAGCCCCTCAGGATCACCAAGTCCAACTTATAACACTACTCTACAAGATTCACCTTAAATCATAGCCCTAAGCATCACATCCAAATGACCCTTAAACACATTCAGGGTGGGCAACTCCATCACCTCCCTGGACAGCTCATTCCAGTGCCTGACCACTATCTCCATGAAAAACTTTCTCCTAATGTCCAATCTAAACCTCCCCAGCCTCAGCTTGAGGCCATTCCCTCTTGTTCTGTCTCCAATCACCTGTGAAAAGGGACCAGCAACAGCCTCTCCACAATATCCCTTCAGGTAGTTGTATGCAAGCTATGAGGTCTCCCCTCAGCCTCCCCTTCCTCAAACTTAACAGCCCCAGCTCCCTCAGGAGTGACAAAGAAGACCAGGTAGGATGCCAATAGGAAATAAGAAATTTCAAGACCAAAGTGACTCTTTATCCCCCGTTTACATGGTAGGTTGGTCATATGGTTACTGTAAAACCTCTCCTCCATCCCTTCAAGCACAAGATGTTAATTTGGTTACACAGAGATCAGAGCCAAGGAAACCAGACAAAGCAAGGAAGAAAAATAGCTGCTTGGACTATTTCAGGTAGGAGCAGGTGTTGATCTGTTGGAAGGTAGGAGAGCCCTGGAGGTGTTCAAGAAAAGACTGGATGAGGCATTTAGTGCCATGATCTAAATGACTGGATAGGACAGGGTGATAGGTTGGACTGGATGATCATAGAGGTCTCTTCCAGCCTGGTTGAGTCTATGATTCTTCCTGAGTGGTTTGCCCCACTCAGCTATCAAAGGTATTTCAAGACAGTATGAACTCATTGCTCAGCTGTTATTTCTCTTCTGATTGTCCAGAACATCGTTTTCATGTTTTCTCCCTCTGTAATTCGGTATGTCCATAATCCCTAACAGCCTCTAAGTTATTATCTAGAGGTGCCAAAACCTTCACAAATTATTCTCTCTGCTTCACTAGCAGGCAACTTGTGCTCAGTTTGATTAAAACACTTGTCCAAAGAGGTAATGTGATGGATGAACCTGAAAGATCGACTCTGGGAATTCAGCTAATGCTTGCACAAAAGGTGGTAGAAAAATGTTTATAAAGCAACTTGTAGGAGATTCAGATTGCAGGAAGTAGCAGAGCACTGGCTTACATGCTCATGGTTGGAATCATGCCCAAGATTGCACTATTTCTTCCAAATAACTCTTGTAACTCTACTAATAGTAATGGTGATGATAACAAATCCTGTTTGCTTTAGAGCATGGCATTTGGTACCTGGCAATCACCTGACTGATCAAGAAGAAGGATAACCTCTTGTTCTGAGCAACCTCAGAGGTACTCCACAAATGGAAGCTGACTCACCCTACAGAAAGTTTTCTGGGGAAGGGAATATGTCATCCTTTTGGATGTTTCCAAGGAGATTCTTCTGAGGGGCTGTGAAAATCAGCATGGTCTCTCTTTTCTTCTGTTTAGCTTTGTTCAAGTTTAACACAAACAGCTTAGATTCTTCGTGGTTACTGGAACAAAATATACTGCCAAGGACTGAAACCATTACATCTTTTATCTGTTCCTCCCTAATATCACATGCCTAGACAAATTAGGCTGCTCATAACTGTCTGAGTTTAATATTTCCCCTGCTAAAAAGAAACTACTTGTGATAACATATGTACACATGCACCCCTCCACAGTGAACTTAGAGCAGTTTTCCCTGGGATGCTAATGAAATGGAGTCATAAAAGTTGCAGCTGAATACTGTTAGCCTTGCAAGGCATATGCACATGATGCCATGTTTAGAGAGTATTGAAATTATAAAATTATCTCCTTTGAACAAATTAATTACGCCAGAGAATAGTTTTGGGTGATAGAAATTAGAGAAGATGATCAGCCAGGTGCGGCTCATCCCAGGATGAGTAGTTTCAGTGGGAGGGATGCTGATCCTTCACTGGCATTACAGTCAAAATCTACACCAAATAAGCAAAGCAACCCACACAAGAGTAGTAGAGGAGAAAGCAACATGCTGCATGAGCAGCATGGGAACTTGCAACACTTGGTTGTAATGCAGGGCATTTAAGTTCTGGTGGGATCTGTCTCTAAGGCTCCATGCAACGCCAGGAATTGCAGGTCTATACCCAAATAGCTCTGATGCAGCCCTTTGCAGTAAACCAGCCCCCCACTGGATCACACAGATCCACCACTCAGACATCTGAGGAAGCAGGCAGAGTATTACCAGTTGCTGCAGATGCAGCCTGAATTCATAGAATCAACCAGGTTAGAAGAGACCTCCAAGATCATCCAGTCCAATCTAGCACCCAGCCCTGTCCAATCAACTAGACCATGGCACTAAGTGTCTCATCCAGCCTTTGCTTGAACACCTCCAGGGATGGCAACTCCACCACCTCCCTGGGCAGTCCATTCCAAAGGCAAATCACTCTCTCTGGGAAGAACTTCCTTCTAATCCCACAAAGAATCGGACTCCTCACAAGATGCATGGTTTCAGACTGGTTAGGAAGCAGTAAGAGTGGGAACATATAGCTCTTGTATAAGATTTTCCTCTGCCTGTCTCTACAGGAATCCTTCAGTGCCACTTCCCCTGGAAACTTCTTTCCTTCTTTGAGCTGGCAGGAGTAAGGAGGGTGAAAGCAATGTTTTGTTGAACGTTGTCAGCAGAGTTAATCCTGTTTATCACCACAGGAGGTTACAATGAGTGTCTGTGACTACAAGCTGTGAACTGAAGCAGTGACAAGATGTCCAGATTCCTGTTGCTGGAGCTTTCATCTGTTCAGAGTGCTGTGTATCTGCCACTGGTCATGCTAGGTTGGTAGGAGGGCATGATTGCTTGCTCCGAGGGAAACAGATGAGCAACTTGTTGGAAAGGATCAGTGGCTGGATTGAGCAGTGGCAAACACTGCAATGGTATCATAGTATCATAGAATCATCAGGGTTGGAAGAGACCTCACAGATCATCAAGTCCAACCCTTTACCACAGAGCTCAAGGCTAGACCATGGCACCAAGTGCCACGTCCAATCCTGCCTTGAACAGCTCCAGGGACGGCGACTCCACCACCTCCCTGGGCAGCCCATTCCAGTGGCCAATGACTCTCTCAGTGAAGAACTTTCTCCTCACCACCACAATGGAGTTACATCATTTAGGCGCAATTAAGTCAGGTGTCTAAGGAATGCCTAAAACATCATCAAGTATGAGGAAAAATAAAATGCTGCATTGAACTCTGTTTTTAAAGACTAGATCTAAACTTTACTGAATCACATTTTTGCCATGGGTCCAAATAAGTCAGGTAAAAATATAGTGTTTCTATGACTGCTTTTGAGAAGGAGACCAGGAAAAGAGAGCGAGCAAACTAAAAAAAAAAAAGAGAGAGAGCTTGAAATAAGAGCAAACCAGTAAAAACAATTAGGTATGATAGGAGGTTCATGTGGACTACCAAAAGTCCAAAACTCACCTCTCTGTTGAATTTTGGTCTAGCCCCAAGATCAGTTCTATGTATCATCACTCTGGGACTGTATTTTGCGTGAGGTTAGTGGCTGAAAGACTCCATTAGCATGGTCTTGAAAACCTAGAGAGAAAATAATACTTAGCATTTGTTTCCTTTCTATTAAACAAGCTAATCATTCAGGATTCTGTTTAATACCCATCACACCAGCCAAATGACTTGTTGGTTTATTTTCACCCTCTGCTAGTTGTGCACAAGGAAGCCTTCAGTTTTAGTGAAGCAACAGCCCTCACTCATCAGTCACACCACAGCTAAGCAATAGCCTCATATGCTGACCTACTCCTTCCTCACTGCAAACTGTTATAAGAAAGGACCATCGTGCAGTTTCTAGCTGTTGACCCTTTTGTGCAAGAAAAAAAGCCTACCATTGAACCTGGTCTCTGCTAGTAGTGCAAAAGCATAGCAGATATCTTGCTAGCAGGAGAGTTGTAGTCTCTAACAGTGAATACATCAAAGGGTGAATGTGGCTACTCTGAAATTGCAGCCAAACAGAACCTCTGTTTATGCTATTTTGTGTGTTACATAATGTGCTAGTTTGAGCCTAGCTAGAATGTTTTGGTGAGAAAAACTAGATCATAGGCTGTGAAATGAAAACAATGGTGATGTCTACTTCCCTCATAGTCTTGCTGAGATGTGTAAAGAAGAAAGGCAAAAGATTAGATAAGGTCACTTTGNNTTCATTCATATTTCCAGAGCCAGCTGAGTCTAGTCTGGGTGATTTCTAAAGTGGGGGGGGGCAGGGAACACCCAAACCATCACATCCTTTATTTTGAATTCAAGCAACTCTCTGAAGTGTCTGAAAGTACTCTGAAATCTTGTGTTACCCAAAGTTTGTTTGACATAGGTCATGTCACACACTCAGCATAGTAAGTGTAAGCTCTTGTGCTTGGTTTACTGCATTTATTTTTTTTCCATGTCATAGTAACAACAGAAAATAATTTCAGAATGCTGGACCACGCCACCATGAGGTGAGGGCAAACAAAACTCAGGATTTGGTGACCCAGAGGAGGGACAGAGCAGATACACTCATGCAGGCAGAGGTTAATTTCAAATTCTCCATGCTTGCCCCAAAAGACACCAACATCTGGAGCTCCACCCCATGCTCAAAGGCCACATTTGAAAAACTGAAAGCTCTGACTTCTAATGGCAAAGTGGCTGCTAGAGATTCTTTTAGGATGAGGTGCAAAATGAAGCAATTGAGGCAGAAAATGAGGCAGCAAAGTGAAGAATTTAGCAGTTTGCTAAGATATGATGACATAGATATCTGATGGAGAAGGAGAAAGCAGAAGAATATGCACCTGTACTTTCATTGTTCCCTTTAGACATTCCAGCACTTAGCACACCATTTGATTTAGAGCCAGTAAATAAAAGGTGCAGGTAAAACAAGAGCAGCCCAAAAAGTGTGTTCCTTAAGAGAAAGCTGCCTTAAGAGAAAGGAAATGTACATGTCAACAGGGGGTGCAAATATTAACAGTGACTTCAAGGCAATGAGGATGAAGTAGCAATGTTGGGTATTTAATAGGACCTTCACTCAGCAGACAGCACTCTAAAAGACTCAGCATCTATAGAAGCTGCAGCCACTCTCATTTGGCCTCCTTAGTTCAACCTCTGAGCAGCAGAGCAGAGAGATTTATCTGTTAGTCTTTGCCTGCTTGGCAGAAGCACTCTGAATATTATAAAAACAGGTCAGTAAGAACAAGAGGACACTGTCCCAAAGCTGCACCAGGGCAGGTTTAGGCTGGACCTCAGGAAGAAGTTCTTCACAGCAAGAGCGATTGGCATTGGAATGGGCTGCCTGGGGAGGTGGCCAAGTCACCGTCCCTGGAGGTGTTTGAAAGGAGAATGGATGATGCACTCAGTGCCATGGTTTAGTTAATTAGCAGGTGTTAAGTGGTAGGTTGGGCTTGATGATCTCAAAGGTCTTTTCCAACCTGGTTAATTCTGTGATTTTTAGTGTGAGGGTCATTGCAAAAGCAACTAACACTCACCTAGGAGAACCAAACTGTGGACTAATATCCACTGAACTTACTTTCCTTTTAATCATAGACAAAAGATTTTCTGCCTCAAATCAAAGGTGAATGGCTTTGTTTTTTTTGGTTTTTTTTAACATCAGGTAGCATGATGCTGCATTTCTCAGGTTCATAGGATCTACATCCAGCTCTGGAGCCCCTGTTACAACAGGGATATGAAGGTGCTGGAGCATGTCCAGAAAAGGGCCATGAGGATGATCAGAGGGTTGGAGGACCTCTCCTATAAGGAGAGACTGAAGGAGTTGAGGATGTTCAGTCTGGAGAGGAGAAGGTTCTGAGGTAACTTTATTGTGGCCTTTCAGTATCTGAAGGGGGCCTACAAGAAAGCTGGGGAGGGACTGTTTAGGATATCAGGTAGTGATAGGACAGGGAGAATGGAACAAAGCTGGAAATGGATAGATTCAGACTGGATGTAAGGAAGAAGTTAGTCAGCATGAGGGTGGTGAGACCCTGGAATGGGTTGCCCAGGGAGGTGGTGGAAGCCCCATCCCTGGAGGTGTTTAAGGCCAGGCTGGATGAAGTTTTAGACAGCCTGATCTAGTGTGAGGTGTCCTTGCCCATGACAGGGGGGGTTGAACTAGATGATCCTGGTGGTCCCTTCCAGCCCTGACTGATTCAATGATCTTAAAATACAAAGGTCAGGAGGCCATTTAAACTGCATCTCTACTTGACATTCTTCATTAACGTTTCTAAAAGAAGAGCTATTTTTGCTTGTGTAAATTCATGGGAAATTCATTAACCTTTCCTATTTTTTTTTTTAAATAATGTATTCACTCTGCATAAAATGATAACAATTAAGTTATTAAAAAAAATTACTACTTTCCTGGAGAAAAAGATAGCTAAGAGAGTAAACCTTAATTCCTTTCACAGAATAGCCAATAACAAGAAGCAAAGAGATTCAGGTTAAAGTTTCAACAGCAGGAGTATCGTTGCAGCTGTAGCTGTCCAAGGACATAGGAGAGAAATCATAGAATGGTTTAGGTTGGAAGGGACCTCAAGGATCATCCAGCTCCAACCCCCTGCCATAGGCAGGGACACCTCCCACTAGAGCAGGCTGCTCAAGGCCTCATCCAGCCTGGCCTTAAACGCCTCCAGGGAGGAAGCATCCACAACCTCCCTGGGCAACCCGTTCCAGTGTCTCACCACCCTCGCTGTAAAGAATCATTAGTAAGAAGATGCAGTATCTTTTTGTTAGGTTGACTAACACAACCATAAAAACATGAAGAATCTTGGCCAAAGAACACATAGTTCAGAAAAAAAAACCAACAAAACAGAAATGCAGTAGCTCAGATACAGATGTCCTCATACCTCAGAGAGTGATTTGCCATTGGAATGGGCTGCTCAGGGAGGTGGTGGAGTCACCGTCCCTGGGAGTGTTCAGGAAAAGACTGGATGAGGCACTTAGTGCCATGGTCTGGTTGACTGGATAGGGCTGGGTGCTAGGTTGGACTGGATGATCTTGGAGGTCTCTTCCAACCTGGTTGATTCTATTCTATTCTCTGCAGACAGTTCCACCAAGGCTTCCAATACCACAAGGTTTCACCCCAGCTGGTGTTCAGACATCGCACAGAAAAATGGGCCAACAGAGATTTAACTAAATGCAGCTGTACCTAGCTGTGCTCCCCACTGCAAAAGATCTGTGTCAGTCTGCTAGACGAGTTCATACCTCAGCAGAGCCAGGACCACGAACTCCAGGGAGCAGACCAAGAGAGATGTCAATCAATGTGATTTGTTCTTCTGGAATTTTACTTCTGACTGCTCTGCTTAAAAATTGCACAGAAGTGTGGCCAAACTAAGACTTAAATTTAGATTAGGATTAACCCTGACTAGAGTTTATCCTGAAGAGGATGACTTCATATTTATACTTGAGACTCAAGTAAACAGTTTTCTTTTTCATCCCATCCTTGCGCTTGAGCTGTGTGGAAGAAACCAAAGTCTCCTCATCTGCTGAGGAAGCAAAAGCAATTGCAATGATTTATAGCCCGAGGTGCCCATTCACTTGCAATGAAAGGTAGGTGCCTATTGCTGAGATAAAATTTAAAGCCTGAAACTGTGGTAAAAGACTTTATGGTCACATGCAGCAGCTCCAGTAGTTTGTACGTTACATCAAGAGGCAGTACTGCAAAAGAGTAGCCCAAACCAGGATTCATTCTGGGAGAATAAAGTGATGGGGGCTCCCTAGTTCATCAGTCCTAACATTATAAAAAGCAATTTTGAGTTCATTGGGGGCCTCCTTCCTAAATATGCCTTTAGCAGGACTCAGATCACAGCTCCCATGGTTTTTCCAGTCAGTTTGACATCCATAAACCTAAGCAGCCATAGGATCAACATTCTTGTGTGTAAATATGCAAGCAACAATTCTTAGTCCCACGTTCAAAACAATTTATCTTCACCATATATACACATACCTTTTTAAGCATGCATAGACATATCTCCCCTATCATATTGCTCCTTTATATAGGTGCAAATGTACTGTGTCCATGCATGTAATTCTGGCAAAGATGACAAATGAAACAAAAGAACAGAGTTCTCATTTGAAAATACCCCAAATGAAAGAAATACTTCTGGATATTAGAAGCCTACTTGTATAGAATAGAATAGAATCAATGAGGTTGGAAGAGACCTCCAAGGTCATCCAGTCCAACCCATCACCCAGCCCTATCCAGTCAACCAGACCATGGCACTAAGTGCCTCATCCAGGCTTTTCCTGAACACCCCCAGGGACGGTGACTCCACCACCTCCCTGGGCAGCCCATTCCAATGTCAATCACTCTCTCTGTGAAGAACTTCCTCCTAACATCCAGCCTATACTTCCTGAAATGCTATTCCTGTTTTATTTGAAATTCTCTTTACAGGCATCCCTGTTTTATCTCCAAAGAAAGAAAATGACTTGGGATGTTGACCTGTAGCATAATTTTTTTTTTCAAGTTACAAACCCAGAAATTCCTGAATTCAATGGAACATGTGAGCTGGTCACCATAATAGAAGAGAATAGAATCAACCAGGTTGGAAGAGACCTCCAAGATCATCCAGTCCAACCCATCACCCAGCCCTATCCAGTCAACTAGGCCATGGCACTAAGTGCCTCTGCATAAAATGATAACAATTAATGACAATGGAAGGCTAAAACCAGGCTAGAAACTACATAGCTGGGGAATTCTCCAACCATCCACTTCCATATGAGAAGGGAGATTTCAGGAATATAGGCTAGATTTGGCCTCGACGTAAAGAGCACTCCTAAAAACACATCTCTAGTTGAATCTGTGAAAACTATTGTCCTGGAGGTCCCGTGTCCCCCAGAAATTTCCTCTCCCTCTGTGGTTTGAATGGGAGAGGAAAAAGGCATGAACAGACCTGTTTATCCCCCCCTGCCCTGCAGGCGTGAAGGGGGGGACCAGGGGGGACCCTTACAANAGACCTTTGAATCGTCCTTCTTTTCAAGCCAGCTGTCGTGAGTAGCCTAGGCTCAGCCTGATTTGATAGTGGGGAAAGCGATATATATATTTAATAGCACAAATCCTTTTCCAATTACTGACTTAAAATTAGTCAAGTTTACCTGTGGCACCCTATTGTGTAGATACTCTCAAACAACCAAAAAGAACCTGCTAATTAAAGCTAAATTCTCTTCTGTATATAGTTTTGGGGGCAGGTTTTTGGGAAATAAAATAACTCTGTTTTTATAAATTCCTGACTCGGCCAAATTAATTCCTGCCTCCGTAACAACTATATTGAGCAGGAGCGGTGTCCAAGAATATACAACTCCTTTAGAAGTGCCAGGTGATAAACAGTTCTGGTGGTATTAAGGTCAAGGCAGTATTTCAGATCACTTAACATCATGAGTGCTAGGAAATGGTAGAATATGAGGTCTCTGAAGTTGTCATTTGCCAGGTTAAAGAAGCACAGAGAGAAGAGAGAAATACTGTATTGTAAAAGAAGGAAAGGAGATGACCCTTGATAGTGAACATATTCATGCAGCATATTTGGCCAAAAAAATTTAAACTCACATTTTGTCAGGTGGCTGTGGCCATGCAGCTAAAGAAGAACTAGTTTTGTGACTTGTCAGGTCATCATAAGGTTTGAACTTTCCACCATAAATGAAAATATTGCAATGAGAAAATTTCTTCTTTTCCCTCTCCTGACACAGCAGGTTTCAGGAGATCACAGCTCTGTGAACCTTACAGTCAAAGAGGTTCTTCCTCATGTTGAGGTGGAGCTTCCTGTGCTGTAGTTTATACCTGTTGCCCCTTGTCCTACCCAGGGTACAACTGAGAAGAGTTTGTTCCCTCCCTCTTGACCACCAGCCCTCAGATAGTTATAAACATTGGTTAGATCCCCTCTAAGAGTTCTCTTCACCAGACCAAAAAGCCCCTGGTCCCTCAGCCTCTCCTAACAAGGCAGTGCTCCAGTCCCATCATCATGTTTGTAGCTGTTGGACTCCCTCCAGTAGACCCCTGTACCTCCTGAAATAGGGAGTCCAAAACTGAATGCAATATTCCAGGTGAAGTCTCAGCAGGGCAGATTAGAGGGGAAGGAGAACCTCCCTCCATCTGCTGGCCACACCATTACCATTAAGCATTTATACATAACACCATTAACATTAAGCAAGAAACACCTGACACTAGTCACTAGAGTTTAATGCATAAGCCTCTGCTTACAGCAACAACTAAACAATCACTGTTACCAGCTCATGGTAGCTGAATGTTTTTTTGCTGTAAATAACTACAGCTGTGGTAATGTTAAGGTTTACCGTCCAAGCCTGTGAAAAATTTGACTGTCCATCTGATAAATTCTTCCTTTCTAAACTCCTGAGCTACAAACAAAACGGTTTACCTCTGTCCCCTTTCTAGTGAATATGCTGTAAAATACTTTAAAATGAATTATTGTGTAAATTCTCAACCTGAAGCTTTTATGTAAATAGCACCCCTGTAATTTATGGCATTCTTGTTTGTGTAACATTCCAGCTCATTGGCATTTATCCTATGAACATACTGGTCTGGAAATTATGCACTAAGGTTGTAAAACATTGTTTTCCCAATACAGCATGTTTAGGGGGGGTGGGGAGGAAAGGTTAAAACAAAAATAAAAAGTTGTCTGGTAAAATATTTTACATTTAAAGATGAGGGTGAATATGCACTTCCATGCAGTAAGCAACTGCTAGTTTGTTATTAGAGCAAGACACTTTGCAATTGTAATGGTACCCAGTGAAGTCTACAAGGCTTTGAGACAGGCAGGAATATTATTTATGTTAGAGAGACCTTGGAAGTGCTGACCAGCTCTGACAGCAAGAACAGCTATGGCCTGAATAAATAGCATCCAAGAGAGAAAAAAATGGGCAGTATAGAAGGAGGCTGGATGAAATGATGGCAATTGTCCATGCTTGCCTGACTTGCCAGTGAGAAGTTGCCAATAACATCCAAATCTCAGTGTGGAGTATTTGCCCTGCACACCAGCAATGCTGAGCCTTTAATTTTTTCACACTGATGAATAGCAGTGTTTGATCCAAATAAGCAAACACAGAACCTAAGCTAAAGAAAACCTTGCTTACATGGGAACCACTAGAAGGTATTATTGCACTTCAGGTCAGTCAAGCAGATCTATTTACAAGGTCTTGTAATGGCAGGGTGAAGAGTAATGGGTTTAAACTGGAAGAGAGGAGATTTAGACTGGATGTTAGGAAGAAGTTCTTTATGGTGAGGGTGGTGAAATGCTCCCTTCCAGAAGGTGCTCAAGGCCAGGTTGATTGAGTCCTTGAGCAACCTGCTCTAGTGGGAGGTGTCCCTGCCTATGGCAGGGGGTTGGAACTGGATGATCTTTGAAGTCCCTTCCAACCTAAACTATTCTATGATTCTATGATCTTCAAATCACTCATGATTTTGCTGCGCATTTATTGCACCTACAGCTTAAACCTTTGCTACAGTGCTTCAGCGTGAGCATGTATCATGCAAACATGCTCAGCAAAATATCAGGCATAATTCTGAAAACTTACATCGTTTTCAGAGTGCTCTCTCTGCTCAAGAAGAGCAAAAGGCATCTTCAGCCATATAATGATCATGGGTTTGTTCAATCCCTAGATCAGTCTCTCTCTGCACTCAAGCCTATCTAAGGCCACAGGAAGTAGAACACCAGCAGCCCTGTTTTCACAGAATCACAGAAACACTCAGGTTGGAAAAGACCCTCAGGATCACCAAGTCTAACCTATAACCCTGCTCTACAAGATTCACCTTAAACCATATCCCTAAGCACCACATTCAAACGACCTTTAAACACAGCCAGCGTTGGTGACTCCACCTCCTTGGGCAGCTCATTCCAGTGCCATGAAAAACTTTTTCCTAATATCCAATCTACACCTCCCCAGTCTCAGCTTGAGGCCATTCCCCCTAGTTCTGTCTTCAATTATGTGTGAGAAGAGAGCAGCAGCAGCCTCTCCACAATGTCCCTTCAGGTAGTTGTAGACAGCAGTGAGGTCTCCCCTCAGCCTGCTCTTTTTCAAACTCCCCCAGTAGGAAGATGTTAGAAGGAAGAAAAGGTACTTGTACTAACTCCAACTTGGACACAAAGCAATAAAAACAAAAGGATTCTATGAATCCAGAATAACAGGAGACTCATTTTGCTTCTGGCCACAGCTTCTACCTTGATTGAGAAAAGATAGTGTTTTATCTTCCAAATACATTAAAAACACATGTATTGGACTTAAAAACACACAAATACTTTCCAACAAACAGGCTAAAGATGCAAAAGCAGCAAATGGAGCAGTAAAAGGAAGAGTGACCTAAACTGTGCAACACTTATTGCCTCAAAGGTTGTTACTACACCAAAAAAAAAAATAAAATCAATGTCAAGGTCATGTCTATTTCACATTTATTAATGCACACTTCTAACACATTGATGATGCTGTGTTATCACTGCTTTCTGATGGTGACTGAACTGCAATTTAGTGTTGGACCTTTGCTCTAAGTGCTCAGTAGGTTCTTAATTGTGGAATCACAGGGGAAACAAAAAAAGATTAAAGATGGAGAAACTTACTCTTCTGTTCCTCCCTCCCATACCTTCAGTGGGGATGAAGGGTGTCAGTTTGAATAAGGTTTTTCACTCTGCAGGATATAAATTTCATCATGACACTGAAGGACCCTCTGAAACAATGAAACTATTGAAATGTGCAGTTCTTCAGATCTTGACAAATAACATGTAACTGAAGTAACTCGGGCAGCAATTTGAGCAACACTAGAAGTCATGTGCTGAGCAGAGTCTCCTTAAACCCCCTTGGCTTCAGTGACACTTAACCATGTGCATAAGGCTAGAAGGGATCAGGATTTAATTAAGAGCACAGCAGACACCGAGCCAGCATTTTAAAAGCATTCAGGCCCTAGGCTTCCCTCGATCACCTTTTCCCCCTCCAAATCCAATCCTTATGTCTCGAATTTCCAAAGCACTGACACTGCATTTTCCATACCTGACAGATTATTCTGGTCTCTTCACGCTGTTCCTTACCTGCAATTCATAGAAGGAAAGCTGCTGAACGAGATGCTACATGAAAGTGAATTACACAATCATGTGATGAAGGAGCTATTTTACAGACAGGCATAGGGCAGAGTGTTTTAGGTTCTTAAGGGGTTCCAGAACTTAGCATTTCCACCACAGCCTTCAAGCTACAGTTTTGAAGGACAATGTGATGGTTTGAGTTTTACCTGCCCCCCACCCCCCCTACTTTGGAAATCACTCAGGCTAGACTCAGCTGGCTCTGGAAATTGAATGAAGCTTATTATTTACAGCTTAGCACAATATACAAGCAGATATTTACAGTATATACAGAAATATACAAGGTAAAAGATAATAAAGAAACACAACTCCCCTCCCAGAAACCTGAGTCCCCAGGAGGGGCTCCCAACCACCCTTCCACCTCCCTCCTGCCCCCAGCCCCAAGGAAGAATGGAGGTTTGGCCAGGGGGTTAGGAAGCAAAGTGGATTAGTCAGAGAAACAGCAGAGAGGTTAGAGGGAGATGCAGCTCGAAGCTCCCCAGCAGGAGTAGTTGTGCCTTATCTATGTTTTGATTCTTGTTCTTATACATCTCTGCAAGCCCATGAGGGAAGTAGACGTCACCATTGTTTTCCCTTCACAGCCTGTAGTCTAGTCCCTCTCACCAAAACATTCCAGCTAGCTTCAAAGTAGCACAGACAACTTGCCTGATACAGACAGCAAGCAAACCTGAAACATGGCTTCAAAAGATGAACGAGACTCTGTAAGTAACAAGAAGCCTCTGGTCATGACTGGGTGGGGAAAGCTTTTCCCCTTGTACACCACAGAAGCCATACACTTTGGGGAGCGCTTGAGGGAGATCAGGGTTGGATGCACACACTTCATTCACCCCAGGGCCCCTGGTGCTCCGGAGAAAGCTGCTCTGAAGAAAGCTGCTCTGATAGCTCCTGGGGAAGAACAGCTATTCCACCCTAAAGTGGGCTTTTAAATCCCCTTCCCCAGCATCCTGGTGGATCAGAAATGAGAGGCAGGCAGGCAGCAGCACACCAGACACTGCAGAGCATGGCTTTCTGCTCCCCTGCTCTGCCCAGCAGGCACATTACACAAGTTTTCTCAAAGGTTCCTGTCTGAAAAGAGAGACTTCGGCAAGCTTTTGCCCTCTTTCAAAGTCAGCTGCTCTTGTTCAGTCGAGACTCTGTGGCCTTGTGCTCTCTTTGTGAATTTTCTGGCTGATGTGATGAGGCAATGTGGTGCCTTCTCTGTTCACCTCTCAGACCTTAGTATCTGAACAAGCAAATTAAAGAAGTCTTCATTCTTCCCAGACATCAGATAAAATGCTATCACCAGCAGCCCACACAAACACATTTCTTAAATCCTTCCAGGAACTAATCAGCACCAGTAAACATTCAGTTGACTGATTCAGTTTCCTTCCTCTGGAGAAGCCCTCTATCTTAGACTGGCAGTGGTGTTTGGAATCAGAAAGGCAGCCAAATGTTGTCTTGGGATTAGATCTTTACTACTTTGCCTACCCAAACAGCATTTGGATGGTTCATCTCTCTCAAGCTAGGGAATAACAGTGCTGGCAACCAGAATGGACCTTGAGAGCAGATTAAGTAGAGCAGGCACTACTGCTACAACAGTAGTCAAAGAAAGCCTTGCACATTTTTTTCCTCTTCAAATCTACTTCAAGGCCACAACTTTGAAGCAAGTGTCTGATGCATCTGAGATTGGAAGAAATACCAGAGAATCTCCCCACAGGTCACATATATACAAAGCCCTTCAGCCGCCTCTTCTCCGCAGGGAGGAATGGAATTAGGATCAGACAGGAATAGCTCAGCTGCTAAAACTGGTTTCTACAGGAAGGTCAGACAGGTGTGGCTCACCTACAGCTCCGAACGACAGCTACGTTTCCTGAGACTTGAAAAGCTGAACTCTAATCTGTGTCAGCCACTAGATTCAGTCTGAAGATACAGAATGAGATGAACTGCAATATACAGAGTCAGACAGAAAATCTGCCTGACTTTTATAAGTTTGGCTCAATTTGACAAAGTAGATTATCTGTTATTTACAGCTGTCAGGAGGGAGCACAGAGCAAGACAGATGCTTGTAAACCACTATCCTAGCGATTTATTTCAGCATAGTCCCTTATCGGCTCTTTTGTTTGGACTGGTATAATGCAACAACCACCTTAACAACTAAGGCTAAAACCAAGTTTCACTTAAGCACCATGCAACCCACAGAGTCGTGCTCCCTTTTCAAACTTCCTCTTGTCCAAATTACAGAGCTAAAAAGAAAAAAAAAAACCCTTTTATTTTAATTTGTTACAAGAAGCAAAAAAGAAATTCTGAGAGAGGGGAAAGAAATGCTGGAGTTCAAGAAAAATCCTAACACAGAGAAAAGCCAAAGATACTAAAGCAGTTAGTAATAATAATACATACTTAATTTCTTACAACAGACTAAGTATGAGCATCCCCTTTCCGAGGTACTCCTGGCTCAATTGAACAGTCTCCATGGAGGTGTGGCTTTCTCACACTGCTCAGAAGAGCCCCTGCTCTTCATCAACATCTCCCATGCTGATGGGCTGCAGGTGGCTCCTCTCCCTACAGCAGACAAGGGTTGCAAATGTTGTTTCCCTGGGAAAGGCTTGGGTTTTAGCTCTGCTCTGGCCAGACCCTGCTTCTAAGAGAATGTGACCCACCAGTTCCTTACATGAGCCATGCATCACTGGGCAGCATCAAAAGGGAGGATAGAAACTGGAAGCAAGCTGCCATTCAGATTATGCTGCTCTCCTTAGCAGCAGGGCTTCAAAATTGCAAAGCCCTCCTGTCTCAATTCTAATTAACATTTCCCAGAGACTCAAATATATTTGATAGTACCAATAACAATTTATAGGATGCTCTTCCCTCTTCTCCCTTCTTTCCCAAAGAAAAGGAAGTGGATGGAGAGGGAGGAAAGGTAAGCACACCCAAATAAATAATCTCACTGCGATTTGGAAGTCAAAAGAAGAAAAGTTTAACAGTAAATAAAAGGTATATGAGGTAGGGAAGTTACAAAGGTATAGGGAAGGGGAAACAAGATACAAAACATGCAAATATACAACCAGATTTGATGGCAGTGTGTTTTGTCCACCCCGTGGTGATGATGGCCACATGGTAAGGCAAAGAGCAGCAGGAAAAACACAAACAGTGATGCAGGGAGAGAGTGAGAGCAGGAAGTCCCCCTGCTTTTATGGATCTTAGACGGGAAGGGGGAGTGGGCTAAACCACCATCACCTGGTAGTGTTCAGACCCACCCCTGGGGAGGGGTCAAGACCACCTGGAGTCAGGTTCAAGATCACTCCTCCAGGAGGGTTAACTCTGTACACCTCCTCACTTGCTTGTAGCACCCATCTTGCTCTGATGTCTCTTCCATAGATGTATTGAAAAAGTCCTGCCTGAGAAGTGAGGTAACCTCATTGCTGCCAACCCCAAAGCCCTGGTCTCAGAAACTCTCTCTCTGGTGCTTCCACAGCTGTATTCCTTTGGCAGGTCACTATCTCCTCAGCACCTGCAAGGCCTTGTGAGGTGATCAACTAAGCATCAACCATCTGGGCAGAGTCCAATGGGATGGAGTTCAATAGCTCCAAGTGCCGAGTGCTGCACTTTGGCCACAACAACCCCATGCAGAGCTACAGGCTGGGGTCGGAGTGGCTGGAGAGCAGCCAGACAGAGAGGGATCTGGGGGTGCTGATTGATACCCGCCTGAACATGAGCCAGCAGTGTGCCCAGGTGGCCAAGAGAGCCAGTGGCATCCTGGCCTGCATCAGGAATGGTGTGGCCAGCAGGAGCAGGGAGGTCATTCTGCCCCTGTACTCTGCACTGGTTAGACCACACCTTGAGTACTGTGTCCAGTTCTGGGCCCCCCAGTTTAAGAGGGACATTGAGATGCTTGAGCGTGTCCAGAGAAGGGCGACGAGGCTGGTGAGAGGCCTCGAGCACAGCCCTACGAGGAGAGGCTGAGGGAGCTGGGATTGTTTAGCCTGGAGAAGAGGAGGCTCAGGGGTGACCTTATTGCTGTCTACAACTACCTGAGGGGTGGTTGTGGCCAGGAGGAGGTTGCTCTCTTCTCTCAGGTGGCCAGCGCCAGAACGAGAGGACACAGCCTCAGGCTGTGCCAGGGGAAGTTTAGGCTCGAGGTGAGGAGAAAGTTCTTCACTGAGAGAGTCATTGGACACTGGAATGGGCTGCCCAGGGAGGTGGTGGAGTCGCCGTCCCTGGAGCTGTTCAAGGCAGGATTGGACGTGGCACTTGGTGCCATGGTCTAGCCTTGAGCTCTGTGGTGAAGGGTTGGACTTGATGATCTATGAGGTCTCTTCCAACCCTGATGATACCGTGAGACTGTGACACTGTGATGATACATAAGAGAAAAAAATCAACATGTCTTAGTAGGACCAGAGTCAATGGTCCTGCTTGTGGGCATGGTTTCAGGTATACTGAGAATTAAAAACTAAAGCCTTGGCTAAAAACAAACCCATGCAATTTACAGTCCCTGCAAGTCAAATGAAACTTTCAAAAGCCTGTTCAGGGTGGGTTAAAAGTCCATAGTTTTTAATAAAAAGAAATGTTTGCCTTTAGAGAACTGAGCTCTTGGTAACTACGTTTCTCTTGTGCTTTGGTATGTGTTTATAAAGCCTGAAGCTATTGGAAGGCTCATGCAATTCACAGCAAAATCCCCTTGTTTCTACTCAGCTGTCCCCTTCTAGATCTAGGGCAACTGGGTTACCACTGTGAGAGAAGAAGACTCATCCATGAACATCAGCTATGCCTTGAGGGCTCTGCTCCAGGCTGTGGCACTAGTTCTACCCAGAGCTGCTGGAAGAGAAGATGTACCTGAATAATTATTCAAATTAAGGAAAGTTGAAAGTTTTGTTTCACAGTAGTGATTCTTTCTGCCAGCTTCACTGTCTAAATTTCTGAAAGACACCTTCTCCTGCCCCCCCCCACCTCCCCAAAAAAGAAATCTAAGGAAATAATTCCCCCTTCTAACATTAAACTACTGTTTTTCAGTTCCTAATATAAAAACCCATTGCCATAGGAACTGTAGTGAATGGGACCAGAGTCAGTGAACTTTCCTTTAGTGCTGATTGCTGATGCAGGTTCTCCCATTCTCATATAATCATAGAATCAACCAGGTTGGAAGAGACCTCCAAGGTCATCCAGTCCAACCTAGCACCCAGCCCTATCCAGTCAACCAGACCATGGCACTAAGTGCCTCATCCAGGCTTTTCTTGAACACTCCCAGGGACAGTGACTCCACCACCTCCCTGGGCAGCCCATTCCAATGCCAATCACTCTCTCTGGCAAGAACTTCCTCCTAACATCCAGCCTATACTTCCCCCGGCACAACTTGAGACTGTGTCCCCTTGTTCTGTTGCTGGTTGCCTGGGAGAAGAGACCAACCCCCACCTGGCTACAGCCTCCCTTCAGGTAGTTGTAGACAGCAATGAGGTCACCCCCGAGTCTCCTCTTCTCCAGGCTAAACACCCCCAGCTCCCTCAGCCTCTCCTCATAGGGTTTGTGTTCCATGCCCTTCACCAGCCTTATTGCCCTTCTCTGGACACGTTCCAGCACCTCAACATCTCTCTTGAATCGAGGGGCCCAGAACTGAACACAGTACTCAAGGTGTGGCCTGACCAGTGCTGAGTACATCCAAGTCAGGAGAGTGGAAGAAACATCTTAAATACCACCACAGAAATTTCCGTGGTGATTTGGAGTAATGATCACCTTTATCCTTTCTCTCAGATGACAGCCAGTGAGAAGGATCTCAAAGAGAGCATGCAAGAAGGAATGAAAGTCCCCAGGGAAAGCACCGTGAACTAATGGTTGGCTTTAGTCAGCGATATGGACAGAGGAATCAAGTGCACTCTCAGCAGGTTTGCAGAAGACACCAAGCTGTGTGGCACAGTCAACTTACTAGAGGGAAGGGATCCATCTGGAGGGACCCGGACAGGCTGAAGAGGTGAGCCCAGATCAACCTTATGACATTCAACAAGGCTGTCTGGGTTGGTGCAATCTGATGAACAACTCCAGGATGGGTGGCGAATGGCTGAGAGCAGCCTTGAGGAAAAGGACCTGGGAGTCTGGGTTGATGAAAAGCTCAACATGAGCCTGCAGTGTGCACATGCAGCCCAGACAGCAACCCTGTGCTGGGCTGCAGCAAGAGCAGTGTGGCCAGCAGGGCAAGGGAGGGGATTCTCCCCCTTTACTCTGCTCTCGTCAGACCCCACCTGGAGTACTGTGTGCAGTTCTGGAGCCCCCAGCACAAGAAGGACATGGAACTGCTGGAGCGAGTCCAGAGGAGGCCACAAAGATGCTCAGAGGGCTGCAGCAGCTCTGCTATGAGAAGATACAAGAACTGAGGCTCTTCATCTTGGAGGAGAGAAGGCTTCGAGTAGACCTTGGAGCGGCCTTTCAGTGTCTGAAGGGGACCTACAGGAGGGCTGTGGAGGGACTATTTACAATGTCTTGTAATGACAGGACAAGGACTAATGAGTCTGAGCTGGCAGAGGGGAGATTTAAACTAGATGTTAGGAGGAAGTTCATTACAGTGAGGGTGGTGAGACACTGGAACAGGTTGCCCAGGGAGGTTGTGGATGCTTCCTCCCTGGAGATGTTCAAGGCCAGGTTGGATGAGGCCTTGAGCAGCCTGCTCTAGTGGGAGGTGTCCCTGCCTATGGTGGGGGGGTTGGAGCTAGATGAGCTTTGAGGTCCCTTCCAACCTAAACCATTCTATGATTCTACGCCACAAAGTCAGAAGATTTCTATTCTTTTTATTTTCTTTTTTGTTTTTTAACCCAACACTACATGTTAGTCCTGCAGCACACAGCTGTGAATTTACATAAGCATCTAAACATTCTCAGTTCCTGTCAGCTCTTTTATATCAGTAATACCTCCTGAGAGTGAATTTCAGGTACTTGTTACAACCTTCCAATACACATACGAGGGTGTTTGTGCAGAATTTCTAAGGGTTTGTTGTTGGGAGGTGTTTTTTTCAGTGCTGACATTGTGTTTTGTAGAAGATTCTGCTTCATAAGCCAGGAAAAACAGAAATGGCAGCAAACAGCTATTTAAAAGCGGAACAGGAACACCACCATGGATACACAGATTTGGAAAATGAAGGGAAAGGATTTATAGTTTTATTCTGTAATTTGCACAGCTGTAAACCTTGGAGGGAACAGAAGTATTCATACCATGCTTTCAGCAAGAATATAGCTCTCCCATTACCCCTGGATGGCCACTGGCTGGCTTGGTCAAATCCTCACCGTGCTGTTGTAAAACTTGGATGCACTGAACGCAGCCAGAGATGTAGAAAATTACCTGAAGTTACTTTTTACCTCTGAAATGATGAAGACAAAAAGTAGGGATTTAGAATAGAATAGAATAGAATAGAATAGAATAGAATAGAATAGAATAGAATAGAATAGAATAGAATAGAAT
>WAAF01002961.1:158568-208762 GCA_013400475.1 Tricholaema leucomelas | reverse complement strand
CTCAGGTTTCTGGGAGGGGAGTTGTGTCTGTATTACCTTTTACCTTGTATATTTCTGTATATCATAGAATCATAGAATCATAGAATGGTTTAGGTTGGAAGGGACCTCAAGGATCATCCAGCTCCAACCCCCTGCCATAGGCAGGGACACCTCCCACTAGAGCAGGCTATATATCTGTATATACTGTAAATATCTGCTTGTACATTGTGCCAGCTGTAAATATAAGCTTCATTCATATTTCCAGAGCCAGCTGAGTCTAGTCTGGGTGATTTCTAAAAGTGTGGGGGGGAGGGGGATACCCAAACCATCACACCTTCTATGTTCCAGTTTGTAGCTCTTGCTCCCTGTCTTTGCTGACCACCAAAAAGTGCTTGGCCCCATCCACTTGACACCACCCCCTAGATATGTGTACACGTTGATCAGATCTCCTCTCAGTCTTCTCCTGACTAAATGTCCCCAGGGCTCTCAGTCTCTCTCCATAGGGGAGTTGCTCAAGTCCCAGAGTCATCCTCATGGCTCTCCGATGGACTCTTTCCAGAAGGTTCCTGTCTCTCCTGAACCGGAGACAGAGCTCTTTTTCTAACAGCTGTTGGAGAAACAGCACCACATGAGGAACAAGACACATACAAATTCATGAGTCTGTTCTTCAAGACTGGGAGTCCAAAAGAGACATTTGCTAAACACAGAGCGTCTTTCAGCACAAGCCTGATGGAAACATTACAACTAGGATCAGCAACTACCATAAACAACACATTCCTTAGAGCATCTGAAGACAAGCAGTTTGTTTGCTCTCACTCTTTGCATGGAAAGGGGGCCACGATGCTGGAGGTCCTTCCACAGTGACACAATTTCACTCTCTGCGCTTAGATTTCAGGACATTAGATACCTCATAGTTGTGCACAGTCAGTAAATAACAAGTACTAAAACATTTACTGACTCTAAAACACCTCTGAGAAATTAGTTTGCTGTTTACAGCATTTTAAAGACAAACCTGTCCAAAGCATGAGCCATCTTCTATCAGATCCAAAGATCTGAAGAAAACCTCTTTTGGAGCTCACAAACTTTGTGCCCTGTTGAAGGCTCACTCTTTATGGTAGGACTAAACAAGCCTACAAAAGCAATGCCCTTATGCTCCTGAAAGGCAGGAGAAAAGCAGCTTGCAGCACCTCTTAGCCCAGGAGCCAAACCAACAGCAGGAAGCATTCAGAGCAAGAACATTGTGTCAGGATCTTGTACCAAACAAGACCCCTGTGCAGTCTGTGTGAGTGTGTGCATCTCACAGTCTCACAGTCTCACAGTATCATCAGGGTTGGAAGAGACCTCACAGACCACCAAGTCCAACCCTTCACCACAGAGCTCAAGGCTAGACCATGGCACCAAGTGCCACGTCCAATCCTGCCTTAAACAGCTCCAGGGACGGCGACTCCACCACCTCCCTGGGCAGCCCATTCCAGTGTCCAATGACTCTCTCAGTGAAGAACTTTCTCCTTACCTCAAGCCTAAATTTCCCCTGGCGCAGCTTGAGGCTGTGTCCTCTCGTTCTGGTGCTGGCCACCTGAGAGAAGAGAGCGACCTCCCCCTGGCCACAACCACCCCTCAGGTAGTTGTAGACAGCAATAAGGTCACCCCTGAGCCTCCTCTTCTCCAGGCTAAACAATCCCAGCTCCCTCAGCCTCTCCTCGTAGGGCTGTGCTCGAGGCCTCTCACCAGCCTCGTCGCCCTTCTCTGGACACGTTCAAGCATCTCAATGTCCCTTCTAAACTGGGGGGCCCAGAACTGAACACAGTACTCGAGGTGTGGTCTAACCAGTGCAGAGTACAGGGGCAGAATGACCTCCCTGCTCCTGCTGACCACACCATTCCTGATGCAGGCCAGGATGCCACTGGCTCTCTTGGCCACCTGGGCACACTGCTGGCTCATGTTCAGGCGGGTATCGATCAGCCTGTTCCAGGGTTCTGTCACCCTCACAGGGAAAAAACATCTCTGTGACCACTCTGACTAGTTTCCTGCCTTACTGTGGCATTTGTGTTACACCCAGCAGCAAAGTCTTAGCTGTGCTGTGGCTTTCCTGCTAACAATGCCTACCTCTTTTCACCAAGCTGCTGCTCCTTACATTATTTTGAGAGCAGGTATGGCTCTGGGCAATCACGGTCTGGGCACTGATGGTCACAATGAGCTCAGTTGATTCCAGCCTGTGAGTTGATCCAAATATCTGGGTGTGAGTTGATCCAAATATCCAGGATCGTACAAGAAGCCAGGTTTGCCTTTCTTCTACTTGATTAGCTTCTGGGAAGCCATCTGGGAAACAGAGATGTGGTTGCATAAATCGACTCCAAGTGGTCTGACAAGATAAAAGGTCCTGCATTGGCTCCAAGGTATCAGAGAGGGCTCTCTGATAACTGGTGGCTGAACTCAAACTGTTGGGAATAACCTAAAGTGCCTGAGTTCCTCATGGACATTTAAAGAATGTAAACATTTGGGATCCACATGGGTTGGAGTGATCAGACTTTATACAAGTAACAGGACATAACACGGTCCCACCAGACCCTCAGATGTTATCCCATCAACAGGAGACCTCTCAGCTTTGCTTTCTGTGGTGAGCAAGTAGTTATGGAGTGCTAGTTCGTACTCCTAGCAGAAGAGATACCAGGGAGCAGGAAGGTGATCTCTGAGCCCCAGGAGTACTTGACTGCACTCCAAAGGGCCATTCCTTCAGTATGAATATCAGAAACTGGGGATAAGGAGGAAAGTATTTGTCCTACCACAGCCTCTCATGGGGAAGCAATCTTCGGTGAAGTACAGAGCAGGAAAGAAGAAAACACGATGAAAAGAAAGGCAGCTGAGGGACAAGAGAGTGATGAACCAAACATCCAACCACAAAGAATGCGATGGGTTGATTTGTGATTCTGTGATGAAGTTACTCAGATCTCTCTCCAATCTGACCTTGAATACTTCCAGGGATGAGGCATCTACCACCTTTCTGGGCAACCTGGGCCAATGTTTCATCACTTTCAGCATAAAAAAAAATATTACTTCTGTGAGGAGAGGCTGAGGGAGCTGGGGGTGTTTAGCCTAGAGAAGAGGAGGCTCAGGGGGGACCTCATTGCTGTCTACAACTATCTGAAGGGAGGTTGTAGCCAGGTGGGGGTCAATTTATACTCCCAGGCAACCAGCAGTAGAACAAGGGGACACAGCCTCAAGTTGTGCCGAGGGAGGTCTAGGCTGGATGTTAGGAGGAAGTTCTTGCCAGAGAGTGATTGGCATTGGAATGGGCTGCCCAGGGAGGTGGTGGAGTCACCATCACTGGAGGTGTTCTAGAAAGGACTGGATGGGGCAATTTTGTTCCATGGTCTAGTTGACTGGACAGGGCTGGGTGCTAGGTTGGACTGGATGATCTTGGAGGTCTCTTCCAACCTGGTTGATTCTATGATTCTGTGTAGTCTAAATGCCCCTCTTTTAGTTTAAAACCATCATCTCTTATTTTGTCATAACAGGCCACACTAAAAAGATCATCTCCATCTTTCCTGTAGGACCCTTTTAAGTACTGCAAGGCCACACTAAAGTCTCCAGGCTGAACAACCTCAGCCGCTCAGCCTTTCTTCATAGCAGAGGTGGTTCAGTTCTCGGATCATTTTTATCACAGAAATACCCAGGTGGGAAAAGCCCCTCAGGATCACCAATTCAGGCTTATAACCCTACTCTACAAAACTCACCCTAAAACATACCCCTAAGTACCACAGCCAAACGACCCCTAAACACATCCAGGGTGGGTGACTCCACCACCTCCCAGGGCAGCTCATTCCAGTGCCTCACCACTCTCTCTGTGAAAAACATTTTCCTTATATTCAATCTAAACCAACCCAGCCTCAGCTTGAGATCATTCCCCCTCGTTCTATCTTCCTGTGAAAAGAAACAAGCAGCAGCCTCTCCAAAATGTCCCTTCAGGTAGCTGTAGACAGCAATGAGGTCTCCCCTCAGCCTCCTCTTTTTCACACTAACCATCCCCAGCTCACTCAGTTGCTCCTCATAAGATTTATTCTCCAGGCCTTTCCCCAGTTTCGTTGCCCTCCTTTGGATCCACTCCAGCACCTCTACATCCCTCTTGCAATGAGGTACCAAAAACTGAGTATTTGAGGTGTGGCCTCACCAAAGCCAAGTCCAAGGGGGCAATCACCTCCCTACTGCTGGCCACAGCATCTCTAATTCAAGCCAGGATGCCATTAGCCTTCTTGGCCACCTGGGCACACTGCTGGCTTATATTCAGCTCCTGTCTATTACAACCCCCAGATCCCTTTCTCCCAGGCAGCTCTCCAGCCACACTGCCCCAAGCCTGTAGCATTGCTTGGAGTTGTTGTGACCCAAGTGCAGGAGATGGAATTTGGCCTTGTTGAAACTCATTGATTAATGTTGGGCTCCCCCGGATCTGCTCCAAGAGGTCCATGTCCTTCCTGTGCCGAGGACTCCAGAGCTGGACGCTGCCCTGATACCTGCTAACAGGAAATGTATGTGGTTGACTCTACAATTTGTGTAGCTGTTCTCTCAGTGCATCAGCAGAAGGTCAGTCCTCCTCTCCAACAGGAGAAGCATCCACTGTGGCTGGTGGTGTTACCCAAACTGCTGAATGTAGAAATCTACACACGTGTCACCCAAAGGACAGAAACCTCCTTGCAGATGTTTGGGGACCTGTGCTGTTTGTTTTAGCTAATCAGGGAGCACCCTTTTTGTAGTTGCTGTAAATCAGCCTAGTGCCCTTGGTTTCAGTGAAGAGGGGCCAGTTTTCCACCAGTACTATCAACCCTTCAGAGCAAAACCTAGAAGAGTTAAACCTAGAAATCTGCACGATTTGGTCTCATAAAAAAGCATTTATTGAGGGCAGATTTCAGCTTCACAACCTGCTGTGCATGGACTCTGTGCTTTTCCTTCTTACCTTTGTTTTCCAGGCACTATAGACTCTGTAGTTCTGTTTCTCACACAGTGACAGCATCTCCTGCCAAAGGGCAGAGAAATGCTGGTGAGACAAGTTGGAAAAGGTTCTCATAGTTGTCGTGGCACAGGTTTTTTTTCTCTCTTGTCACTGACATTTTCCAGATTAAAAACTCCCAGTGCTCTACAGAAGTCATGAAGTTCACTTCACTGGAGGTGTAAAAACACCTCCAGTCCTGGGATCCTAAACTAACTGCGGGCAAGTCCTATCGAACATCCAGGACACGGCATTCTGCACGAGCAGAGCTGTTAGATATGTTCATGTCTAGCTATGCCATGGATGGGAGAAGAAAAATTGACACAATTACTGACTTGTCACACCCTACTTCTCTCTTCAGAGTACTGAATGTCACTTAAAGCAAAACAAACAGCCAAGTTCATTTCCTGTGACAAACATCTAGGGACATCTAAAAGTCAAAACAGAAGCAACTGAGATCAGAAGGCAGAGAAAACTCTGACAAAGCCTCAGAACCTTGTCAGATGCAATTTTTCAGTAGAGGCACTCAAATCAATGAAAAGGAAGGTCCCCTGTCACACCAGACTGCTGAGCACTGTTCAAAGGTTTAGCTTGCATTGCTCTCTGCAGCATTAGCTTCACAAAGCTTCGGGTTTTAACGCTACAAACAGGTGAGCAAAACTAACACTGGGCATAGAATAGAATCAACCAGGTAGGTTGGAAGAGACCTCCAAGATCATTCAGTCCAACCTAGCACCCAGCCCTATCCAGTCAACTAGACCATAGCACTAAGTGCCTCATCCAGTCTTTTCCTCAACACCCCCAGGGACGGTGACTCCACCACCTCCCTGGGCAGCCCATTCCAATGCCAATCACTCTCTCTGTCAAGAACTTCCTCCTCACATCCAGCTTATATTTCCCCGGCACAACTTGAGACTGTGTCCCCTTGTTCTACTGCTGGTTGCCTGGGAGAAGAGACCAACCCCCACCTGGCTACAACCTCCCTTCAGGTAGTTGTAGACAGCAATGAGGTCCCCCCTGAGCCTCCTCTCCTCCAGGCTAAACACCCCCAGCTCCCTCAGCCTCTCCTCATAGGGTTTGTGTTCCAGGCCACTCACCAGCCTCATTGCCCTTCTCTGGACACGTTCCAGCACCTCAACATCTCTCTTGAATTGAGGAGCCCAGAACTGGACACAGTACTCAAGGTGTGGCCTGACCAGTGTTGAGTACAGGGGAAGAATAACCTCCCTCATCCTAAATCCAGTGGGGTAGGGGAGCAGCCAACAACAACAGAATCTCTGCTAACAGCGAGCAAAAAGGCAAAGTGCACAGAATTTAATACAATCTTCCTCATAAATAAACTTCTCCCCACTGCAACTAAAAAGTTGAATCACAAAGTACAGTTATATTGAAGTCATAAGAAAGTTTTTCTTTAGTGCCTTCATATGACTCAAGCTGTGAACTACTTTGAAAAGATTAAAAATAATATTCATTAAAAAACAACAAAACAAGCCAAGATCAGACCCATAGATGTAACAGGATTAAAACAGCCCCAACTAACACCCACAGTACAGATGAAACCAAAACTGAGGCTACATATTTGGAGTATCACACACATGCATCAGGAATGATCTCCTGCAGGAGAATTAGGTCACAACTGTCATCCTCTGGGACCTGGCCCAAGTGTTCTGAAGCTGAAGGCAGATTTTCTATGCCAGAGCTCACTGCTCTTTCTCAAAACCAACACTCTACCTATGGCTCTACAGTGTAGGAACTGTCTTTCTAACAACTCTCCTGCTCTCTTTCTAACAATGTTCAGCCCTCCAACAGAGCTGGGAGGATGCTAGAGGTTGGAAGCGACCTCCAGAGATCATTGAGTGCAATCCCCCTACTAAGGCAGAATCACTTAAGGAAGGTACACAGGAACACATCCAGAGAGGTCTTGAAAGTATCCAGAGAAGGAGACTCCATAACCTCTCTGGGCAGCCTGTTCTGTGCTACATCACCCTCACCATAAAGAGCTGTCTCCTAGTGTTGAGGAGGAACCTCCTGTGTTTTGGTTTTTACCTACTTTTCGTTGTTCTATCACTGACCAGCACTGAAAAGAGCCTGGCACCTTCATCTTGACACCCATCCCTCAGATACTGATAGACAGTGATGAGATCCCCTCTCAGCCTTCTCTTCTCATGCCTAAGCGTCTCCCCATTGTTACAAAAATGGATTCTCTTCTTCATGCTGTTATGCAGCTCCACAAAGTCCAGCCTGTTTTGATGACTGCAATGAAAGGAGGCTGTAGCCAGTTGGAGTTGGTCTCTTCTCCCAGCACCCAGGGACAGAATAAGAGGACACAGTCTCAAGCTGTGCCAGGGCAGGTTTAGGCTGGAGGTTAGGAAGAAGTTCTTCACAGCAAGAGTGATTGGCATTGAAATGGGCTGCCCAGGGAGGTGGTGGAGTCACTGTCACTGGAGAGACATTTAGTGCCATGGTTTAGTTAATTAGAAGGGTTAGGTGATAGGGTGGGCTCAATGATCTCAGAGGTCTTTTCCAACCTGCTTAATCCTGTGATTCTGTGAATTCTACAGCTGTAAAAGGGTGGCAACAAACTGTCCCTTTCTCTTTTTAATGCACTTACCAGCAGTTCCTTGAAGAGAGACAAACCACTCCCTTTCTCACATGGCTTTCTGCAAGCTACAAGGTATTCTTACACAATGATGCTGCCACAGTGTCTTTGCCAAGGTTTAACAAACTGTTTTAATAAGGACTTAAATTATTAAGAGGGAGCTACACTTTGGAGGAAATCACATTTGGAAATATTCTTAGACCATTACACCGAAGTCTGGTTTTTGAATGACTCAACAATATCCATTTCTCATCCAGTATATGCCCTTTAATATTAATATTTGGGGTTTTTTTTATATTAATGTTTATTTCGTATTCCCTAATTTGCCCTTTTGGCTAATTGCACAAGATAGGCGAGAGCAAACACTAATTACTAAGTCAGACTCTGGCTCTTAAAAGACACAGGGGAAATAAACCAAGAAATGCAAAGACAGAGACCTGTTTATCTTCCCTGCTCCTTGTCTGAGGGGCTGCACAAAGAGCCTCACTATTTGAAGGGAATGCACAGAATTATACAGAACAGTGGCTTTGTTTCCACTGCTGGGTGGAGAGAGGTCACTAATCTGTTTTCCAATCATGGATTCTTGCCAGACAATTTGCAAGGTATTAATTGCCATATGGAAAGCCTGTTCATGAACGGCTGCATAGGCTGCTATGCGTTCGCATCACCTTATGCGGCTGTGCATGAAACCATCCTCCTTTGCAAAAAGAGCTGCTGCCGACACGTTGTTGCCAGCCTACACAGCAGCTGCAGTCCACACACACACCTGAAGCGCTCGCTCGTGTGTGCTGATTGTGGCAATGAAGGTGTTCAGTTAGGGTGGAGGCCCTTGAGGAAAAAATAAGTTAGATTTGCATTCCATCAAGCCTGCCTGTGTTCCGCTGCTGCTCCTCCGAGCTCTTCTTTCACTCCTGCCTCTCTCATCTGGCACCCTTTCACACCAAAGTCTCTGACCTTCAGTGGCTACTGCTTTTAGATTTCCACCCCAAACTATCCCACTTGTTTCTCTTGGCAGTTTAAACACAAGGTGTGAGCTGTCTGAAATATCAGGTACCGTCTTCGAAGGCCAGGCACAAGTCTGGAAAGACTATAATCATCTTGGCTTTTAATTAGTTTGACTGAAATGTATTTTTGGATGTGTGCCTTCCATCTCCATTTTCTTCTAGCTGACACTGGTGGCTCCTTGGAAATCACAGAATCACAGAAACATCCAGGTTGGCAAAGCCCCTCAGGATCACCAAGTCCAACCTATAACCCTACTCTACAAGATTCACCTTAAACCATATCCCTAAGCACCACTTCCAAGCGACCCTTAAACACATCCAGGATGGGTGACTCCACCACCTCCCTGGGCAGCTCATTCCAGACCCTGACCACTCTCTCTGTTAAAAACTTTTTCCTAATGTCCAATCTAAACCTACCCAGTCTCAGCTTGAGGTGATTCCCCCTTTTCTGTCTCCAGTTACCTGTGAGACGAGGTCAATAGCAGCCTCTCCACAATGTCCCTTCAGGTAGTTGTGCTCCCTCTAAAAGGATTTTAACTAAAGCTAAACACATTTACTTTAGCATTCCTGGTTAGGAATGGTTAGGAGAAACCATTTCTACTCATTCTCTACCTATTGTTAACCCTGCTGGATCCATGTTTTGCCCCATGCTGCAGGTGGAGAAGCAGGAAGGTTGCGTAAGACACAGGATGATGTAGAGCTGCAAGCAGCCATGGTATGATCCATAACAACCACAAAGAACAGGCAGTTTGCCTGCTCTGCCACTGCTTGACTGGCATAAGGCACTGTGCAGGGTCTTCACATAACCAGCCCTTCATGAGTTCCCAAGCACCACATCCAAATGACTTTTAAACACATCCAGGGGTGGTGACTCTGCCACCAACCTGGGCAGCTCATTCCAATGCCTGACCACTCTTACTGGGGAAAAAAATCTAGTATCTAGTCTAAACCTACCCAGTCACAGCTTAAGGCCATTTCCTCTTATTCTATCACCATTTACCTGTGAGAAGAGATCAGCACCATCCTCTCCACGAGGTCCTTTCAGATAGCTGTAGACAGCAATGAGGTCTCCCTTCAGCCTCCTCTTCTTCAAACTAACCACTCCCAGCTCCCTCAGTTGCTCCTCGTAACATTATTCTCCAGGCCCTTCCTCAGCTTCGTTGCCCTCCTGCACTGGCTCCAACACCTCCACATCCCTCTTGTAATGAGGTTCCCAATACTTGAGGCGTGGTCTCACCAGAGCTGAGTACCAGGGGACGATCGCCTCCCTAGCCCTGCTGGATACAACATTTCCAATCCCAGCCAGGATGCCCTTGGCTTCCTTTGTCACCTGGGCACACTGTTTGCTTTTATTTGGTTGTTTGTCAATTACCACCCTTAGGTCCCTTTCTGCTGGAAGCTTTCCAGCCACGCTGCCCCAGGTCTGTAGCATTGCTTGGGGTTGTTGAGACCCAAGTGCAGGACCTGGCATTTGGCCCTGTTGAAGCTCATCCCATTATCATTGGCCCATCCATCCATCCAATCTATCCAAGTCCCTCTGTAGATCTTCCCTACTCCTATGTTGATCAACACTGCTACTAACTTGGTATCATCTGCTGGATATGATCTGCTGGAGAGCAGCCCTGTGGAGAGGGACCTGGGAGTCCTGCTGGCTAACAAGTTATCCATGGGACAGCAATGTGCCCTTGTGGCCAAGAAGGCCAATGGGATCCGGGGGTGTATTAGGAAGAGTGTGTCCAGCAAATAGAGGGAGGTTCTCCTCCCCCTATATTCTGCCGTGGTGAGACCTTATCTTGAATACTGTGTTCACTTTTGGGCTCTCCAGTTCAAGAGGGACAGGGATCTGCTGGAGAGAGTCCAAGGGAGGATTGTGAGGATGATGAGAGGACTGCAGCACTGCCTGATGAGAGGCTGAGGGACCTGAAGTTTTGTAGTCTGGAGAAGACTGAGAGGAGATTTAATAAATGTTTATAAATATCTGAGGGCTGGGGGTCAGGAGGGAGGGGACAGGCTCTGCTCACTTGCTTCCTGTGATAGAACAAGGAGCAATGGATGTAACCTGCAGTACAGGAGGTTCCAGTTCAACACGAGGGGGAACTTCTTTACTCTAAGGGTCACAGAACACTGGAATAGGCTGCCCAGAGAGGTTGTGGAGTCTTCTTCTCTGGAGACTTTCAATGCCTGTCTGGATGTATTCCTGTGTGACCTGAGCTAGATTGTATGGTCCTGCTCTGGCAGGGTGGTTGGACTCGATCTCTTTGGGTCCCCTCCAACCCCTGACATCCTGTGATCTGCTGACACACTCTGCGTCTCCACCAAGGTCATCAATAAAGACATTAAAGAGAAGTGGTCCCAACTCTGCACCCTGAGGAACACCACTTGTGACCGGCTGCCAGCTGTATTTAGCTCCACTGACCACCACTCTTTGGGCCTGTTTGCTCATCAGTGCTTCATCCAGCAGAACTGTGCTCTGCAGCCCACACTGAGCATCAATTTCCCTTTAACAAAACCTTTCTGATAATCTCCGAATTCTCGACTGGCAAAACACAGTTCTCAATGTGTTTGGTGTTACCCTGAAAAGATTTCATTTGGTAAAGTGTTCATGTGCTATTAACATCATTGCTTGGATGTGGTACAGTTTGCATTAAAGGCTAATAGTCAAGCTACACATACAGCTTTTTAACAGATGTTTAATTGCAGCAGCTTCTCCAGCTCTGAAATCATCTGTGGATTTCTTGTTATTTCAGACGAAACTACTTACATACAAATGTGGCTACTTTGGCCCAGTATCTTCTCGCTGTTGTGGGGCAAGATGAAGTGGTGAGCATTTTTTAGCCAAAAACCAGTCACAACCCTTGATGGCCAGTTTTGAGACAGGCTAAAACAATAATCTCTACATCAAACCATTAACTGATAAAAACACCCTTGAATTGTTATTATTTTCCCTAGTTCCTTAAAGAAAAAAAACAAAACACTAATTCAAAGTCACCTCAGGCCTGCAGGCTTAACTTTTTCGCTCTGTGTCTTCTCTAACAAGTTGTCTAACTTTGACTTACTGTCTTATACAAGCAATTAGTTAATGACTACTCAAGTGCTGCTTTACTAAAGAAAGCTCTTGTTCCCACACTGGTATCTATAGGAGGTCTATTTAAAAATCATCTAGTCCAACTCCCCTGCATTAAGCAGGGACATCTCTAAGTAGATCTGTTTGCTTAGAGCCCCATCCAACCTGCCTTTGCACCCACCTTTTCACCACCCACCTCTCTGGGCAACCTGGGCCAGTGTTTCAACACTCTCATGAAAAAACTCAAGCATCTTACTCCTATCTAGTCTAAATCTCTCCTCACTTCATGTAAAAACATGGTCCTCTCACCCTTCGTGAAATCCATCCCTCTGCAAAGGATAACCACACACAGGGTCACAGGATGTTAAGGGCTCAAGGGACCTCCACAGATCATTCAGTCCAACTCCCCCTGACACAGCAGGACCATAGAATCTAGCTTGAGTTGCACAGGAACACATCCAGACAGGCCTTCAGTCTCCAGAGGAGGAGACTCCACAACCCCTCAGGGCACCTTGTTCCAGTGCTCTGAGACCCTTACAGTCAAGAAACTCTTCTTCATGTTAAGGTGGAACCTCCTATGCTGTAGTTCATACTCATTGCCCCTTGTTCTCTCCCCGGGCACAACTGAGAAGAGTTTGTCCACTCTCTCTTGACCGCCAGCCCTCAGATATTTATAAACATTGATTAGATCCCCTCTAATTCTTCTCTTCACCAGACTAAACAGCCCCATGGCTCTCAGTTTCTCCTCACAAGTTTACATCCATTGTCCCTTGTCCCGTCACAGGGCAACTCGGTGGGACTTTTAAGAACTGCACTGTCTTTGGGCTGCCTTTCTGCTGAGAGATTAATTTCCAGAGTGACACCAGCACTGCCTTTGCTGTGCATGAACCCTCAGTGAGTGATTTCACATCACCACCTTGCTTCTTAAAGCCCTTTTCCTGAATGAAAGAAAAGAAGACAAGAAGCTAGTAAAAGTGAAGACCAGAGAGTGGAAATTAGAAAGAGGGGGTGGAGGGGAGGGAAAAAAGTTTACAATAACACACACCAAAGGTTTTAAATAAATATTTTAATCCTATTATTGGCATTTACAGGTAGAAAGCATACAGTATGTTACAATTTTATCAAAATGTGAAAAATATGGGATGTTACATAAGTAACAAATGTAAAAAAAGTATTTTTCTTACCTTCCCTGAAAGTAAGAAAACTATTCAGCATAGGAAAATATTGATATAAAAACACAGCTTAGGTAAAAACAAAACAAATTAAAAAGAAATTGGAAGTGTTGGGGTTGGGTTTTTTTTCTGTTTGTAAGACAGTACAATAGGTTCATCAGGGATCTGCACGAAAGTGTAAGGACTTTGTGAGGTTCTACTTTATCTAAAGCCTTGGGGAGTTTGGGACCAACAGTAAAGCTACATTAATGAATCTACAAATATTTTTTTTTTTCCCTCATATCCACTCCAAAATGGTAGAGTGCAGTAATTTTCTATACAATAAATAATTCTTCAAAGTTTCCATCATAGAAAAAAAAAAAAAAAGATCATATAATGCAGAAAATGCCACTCCAAGGTCACAAAGGCTAGGCAGTGCTTTAATAATAATTGCAATAATACTTATTATAGTGCTTTATAATGTCTAAGCACTCTGGAGGAGTTAACTAATTAGTCCTCACAACACCCCTGTGAGGCAGGAAAGTGTTTTTCCTACCTTTCTGCTTTACAGTTGGGAAAGTGAAATCTGGGGAAAAGCACAGACTGCAGCAGCAGTGAGGCTGAGGTGAGAGGCCAGGAGATACGGAAATGGAAGTGATCTTTCACTGCTCCTGTTGGTGCTGCTGCTGCAGGGTGGGCTGGGCTGACAAACACCCTGCGCTCCCCTCCCACTGGAAGCACTGGAGGGGATGGGGGTTAAGCATTCCAAACTATTTCATAGAGGTTCAGAAGCTCTCACGCAAGTTTGTCAAAAAACAAACCAAAAGAAACCAAGAGAAAACGAATAAAGAAACCAGAGAAAACGAACAAACCAACCAAAGAATCCCCCCCTCTCAAGAAACAAATAAGCTGAAAAGAAAAAAAAAAACCCAAACAAACAACAGACAAAAAAATAAACCAAAAAAAACCAAACAACTCCTAAAGTGCTGACTGGCTTGAGCTGCTTCTAGCACCTCTTGTATGGAGTAAGACTTAACAGCACTGTTGCCAGCAATGATTCAAGCTGATTTCATCCATAAAGTTACACGTGAGCTGTAACCGCAGGATATAGTAACTGTGTTTCCCGTGACACCTTACTACTGTAATTCCTTCATTCACCGTCCTCTTTCCATGCATGTCTTAAAGGAAAATCAAATCCCCGATGCTCTTGCATCGTAAAACATGTTAGTTTTTAGCTGGAGACAATATGCACATCCTCCACACACGCACACAATTTAGTTCCTTTTCAGAACAAAGCATTATTAACTTAAGAGTCACAACCCAAACAACGGTAAAAAAGGGAAGCCTTTCCCAAGGCTGCATGCCGAATATCTTGCTCCCCAATACAATGCATGCAGGAGAAATGAACTCAACCAAGCAGAATTAAATTAAAACCGTTTTAAAGTCTCTTTCAGCAGCATTAATGGTTATTATTTTTAAAGTCTCCTCCAACCAAACTGGCCTGGGGTTCGAATGCTGACCTTTGCTTTTCTACAACCATATAATGGTCTGGCTGGTCCCTGCGGCTCTGCACTGCGGCAACACCTGGAGACAAAGCCTATACATACTGTTCTGCTTCCCCATCCTTGGAGACAGGCTTTGTGGTACCACCGTTGCTGTCTTCACTCGCTGCTGCTGCTACTGACGCTGCTGCTTTTTCTGGAAGTGATGCCAAATCCTTGAAAACATCCACATAATGCCCAAAGCCTGGGCCCCAGTTCAAGAGATTGTCCCAGTTGAAGCTTCCTGCTTGCTGCCCCAGCTTCCCGGGCAGAGAGCTATCCCCAGGGCTGGTGGTGGTCGCCTGTGCCCCCACCGGCCCACCCTCACCTCGGCGGCCATGGTACCGCCGGGGCTTCAGCCTAGCACCGTAGTTGTCCTCATCATCCGCATCAGACTCATTGACCTGGGATAACTTGGGCATCCTGGAGGTGTATGCTATGGGCTTATCCCTGTCGTACTCCATCTCGGAGCAGGTGAAAGACTCGTGGGAGTCGCTGTCAGAGGAGGACTCGGGTGCAGGAATACCATCGGCTGGGTTCCTCGTCCGGGACAGAGGCCTTCTGCAGTCCTCCTCAGAAGAGGAGCGGCCATGGTCTGCACTGCAGATGCTGGGGTTTCTGGGGCGAGGGGTGTTCAGTCTCTCCACCTCTTCAATGGACAGTCCAACTGGAGGAGCAGTCTCCAGAGGGATCTGCCCAATGGGCTGCTTCAGGCGGCTTCCCGGCCGGGAACTGTGGCTTGCCATGGTCTGTGGACTTTTACTTCTCCTCCCCAGCCGAGTGGCATAGTTAAAAATGCCAGGCTGGCAGACATCGTTGTGCATCTCCAGCGGGCTCCCTTCCCGTATGGCAAGGTGCAGCTCCCTCGCTGGACTGTGCCTGTAGAAGGTTGATGATTTGGAGAAGGGTGCGGGGCTGTGCCGAGACAGGGGGTTTGGAGTAGGGCATGCTGAGTGGCTTAAAGATGTCGTCCTCAAGCCTTGCCCGTAAGCAGGCTGGTAGGTCAAGCTGCTGGCACCCAGGGGCATGGGGGACTGCCGTGCAAAGCCCAGCGGGCTGTGCCTCTGGATGGAGAACTTGGGGGTGTGGCTCCGAAACTGCTTGTAGTGCTGGATGATGTCTGCGTCTGAGGGGGCGATGCTGCTGGCGTTGTCGATGTCGTAGTGCTCGATCTCAGGCTCAGGGGAAGCCAGCGGGGCACTGGGGATGGTCTCCGTGGCGTGTGGGATGTCGGTCTCATCGTAGATGAGATAGGGGTTTTCTCTTTCGATGATATCAGGTTTTGGGTTCCCTTCAGGCTGCTTCCTGACAGTCATGTCATCTCCATAGGGTGGGATGTTGTCAGGGTCATCAAATGCAACATTCTCGCTCCCTTTTTTCTTCTTCTCCTTTGTTTTCTTCTCCTCTTTTGGGCCTTTCGACTTCTTTCCTCGGCACTGGTTGCAGAGGATGAGGCTGAGGACCAGCAGCGCCAGGACCGTTGCGCAGCTACCCACAATGGCCGGCACAGCCCAGAGGGGCAGAGACAGCTCGGCAGGGTGAGGTGATGGGAGGCAGATGTGGCCACCATTGATCCCTGCTCTACACTCATGGCCTGGGGCACATAAGACCCCCAGGCATGCCATGACCACCTCGCAGGTCTGTCCCGCGTATGCCTCGGGGCAGATACAGGTGAAGCTGGCATGGGTCCCAGGCTCACAGCTCCCTCCGTTTTGGCAGGGGTTGGAGGCACAGGCACCTGGCGGGACACACTGGTAGGCATACCACTGGTTGATGCACATCAGCTCACCCCAGCAGGGACTGCTGGCACAGACGTTGGGACCGCGGCAGCCGATCTTTACCGAGGGGTCTGTTTTGGAGAGGGTGGCAAGGCTGTGCTTGCCAGCAAACGGAAGGCTCTCTCCACCATACTTGATGTAGGAAATGCAGCCATCAAAGCCTAGGGAGAAAAAGAACAGCCACATCATGACCAGAAGACTGAGTATGCACTGTCAACAGAGGCCAAAGGCACTGAGCAGCCAAGTCATCCTCAAGGGGAAACCCTCTGAATCAGCAAACGATCCGTGTTGTGTCTCCTACCTCATGGAATGATAGGGGAGACATAAATGCAGAAGCAACAAAATGGAACCTCCAATGCTGCAATGGAGGCCACAGCCTTGTTTCTTGATGTGGTTTTAAGCAGTAAGCGGGGTAAGTTGTGCCATTACCTATGCTTGTGAAGCCTCCAGGTCTTCAGGACAGAATCTTACATGCAGTGAGCTTATGGCTCCTTCCCCACATCACAACTGGCATTGTGATGAATGTAAAACTACCTGCACTGCTAACCACATTGTGCTGCAGGATCTGAGTAACCCCACACATCTCCCTAGGAGGATGGCCCATTCACAGATGTTTCAGTACCTAAATCTGCCTTGAGGGATGTTTTATTGCTTTTGTTAAATATTTTCTCTAAGCTTGTAAGGGTTATTTTGTTCATAAACTTTAGATAATTTATTATCTATATATGCTCATATTAGATAGGAACTGCAATCTACTTTTAAGCAGGATGAGATTAAACAAAAGGCTGGTCATGCCTGGAACTTCTGGCATAACTCCTACAGATGCACCTTTTAAAGCTAATGCTTTTCACATCTAAGATGTGTATAGAAATGGAGACTAAAGATAAGAAAGCAATTAAGTAATTTCTCTAAAGATATAAGTATGCCACTTATATAAATGACACCAGGATATCCTGCTCCTTTTAAGCCTGCCAAATAAGAATTGAGAACAGACCACAGCTTTTAACTTCAAATCTAAGATTGCAAAGGAATGAAAATAGTCTTAGGTGAGTAAATAAAACCCCATAATTAAGGTGCTGAAATTCTGATGTTTTCTAGAAGGCTTGAAAGATGTTTTTCACTCCCATTGCTTTCATTATGTCTTAAAAAAGCCCACAGGTAACAGCAAGCAGAAGCCTAAAGATAATTTGAAATGGTGATCTAGCTCTTAAGAATTACATATTTGAAATGGTGATCTAGCTCGAAAGAACTCTGTAGTCTGTGCAAGAGAAGGAGCTACTGTCTGGTTAGGAAGTACCTACCTCAAGCTTGCAGAATGAGAATAAAGTTCAAACTGAGGGAAAAAAAATAATAGAAAACTAAAGGAAAAAAAGCATGTTGGGTGAAAACAGTTTGCTCACACACAGACTCAACCCTGCTGCTCAAGGAGTAGATTAGATCTGAGGTTTGCAATGCAAACAATACTTTTGTGTACCACGCTTATCTTACAGCTACTCACTGAAGGAGGTCTGAAGATTATATGCAATGATCTTTATTATAATGCAGTTTCCCCTTGAAGCAAAATTATTTTCCCCAAATACTAAGCAAAGAGCAAATGTCTGGATCTTGCAGAAGAAGCATACTTTCTAAAAGTGTATTGCTAAACTGACTCAGTTTTTAGTTTGTAGATTCATTTCACTGAAGCTACATGAAAGGCTTCCATTGTTTGAGTAAATAACCCAAGAATTCAAATAGTTACTACAGGGAAACACCTATTATAGTACTACATCGCTCCTTGAAATTATTTGGAACAGGCTGCCCAGGGAGGTTGTGGATGTCCCTCCCTANAGGTCACCCCTGAGCCTCCTCTTCTCCAGGCTAAACAATCCCAGCTCCCTCAGCCTCTCCTCGTAGGGCTGTGCTCAAGGCCTCTCACCAGCCTCGTTGCCCTTCTCTGGACACAGTATTCAAGGCCAGGTTGGATGAGGCCTTGAGCAACCTGGTCTAGTAAAAGGTGTCCTGTCCATAGTTGGGGGATTTGAACTAGGTAATCTTTAAGGTTCCTTCCAACCCAAACCATCCCATGAATCTATGAATCCACTATGATACACTGCTTTTAGCAACTTCACTGAATATACTTAAAGGTTTATGTTTCCTAATTTTTCCTTATTCCTAAAACTTCTCATCATCCACACAGAGAGTGTTCCGTTCAGCTGGCTGTGCTGTGCTAGCAGCAAACATTAGCTTCTATTCCCCTTTACTTGTGTGCCTCACAGTTTCCCTCATTCTGAGCTGAACTTGCCTATGATGGTTCAGCTAAGCCTCCTGTCTCCTAAAATCAAGGCAATACTTTTGTCTCTGAATCTCCAGTGGTCTTTTCCCAAACTTCCCCTAGGTCGGTCACAGCATTACCCTGTCAGTGGGGACACTGAGCTTCAGTGCTGAGGGACGCCAGGGAGGCGGGATTATCTCCAGCCTTTGTGTGGCGGTTGCGTGTGAGGTCGCAGGAAAATCCAGCCTTTTGCCAGCCTAATAAGTCTCTGTTCCCCAGACTTAATCCTTTTTGCAAGGGTTTTAGGGTAGTGCAACTTCACACTGACCTCTACTTGGAGCTGTGATAAAACAGCATGCAAAGATGTGCCTGTAAGTTAAGCTCTCGGTGTTCACACGCATGGTTGCTGTAGGAAATGTGTTTATTTCTCCTTGACTGCTGATGAGTTCTCCTTGGAACACCATGCATGGTGCCAATTTACAGAAGGATATTATTCAATACTAAATTGCTATTGATAGTAGCTATTATCAATAAAAGTAAGCAACAAGGAGAAGGAAAAGTGCTACCACTCAGCTCTGAAGCATCCCACTAGGGTGAAACAAACAGGAGCAAATTTGTGCTAGTTTGAAGCTAGCTGGAATATTTTGGTGAGGAGAATTAGATGATAGGCTGTGAAAAGGAAACAATGGTGATGCCTACTTCACTCATAGGCTTGTTGAGATGTATAAAAACAAGAGCATGTAGATAGCTCAGTTGCTCTCTGGCTCTGGCTGCCTGCACTTCCCTCCCTAACCTGCTCTCCGTGTAACTAATCCCTCTGCTTCCTAATGCCTCTGGCTGATTCTCCAAACTCACCTTGAACATAAGGCAAAGTCTGGGATAAGGTAGAGGGGTGGAAAGGAGGTGGAAGGGTTGTTGGAAGCCCCTTCTGGGGAGTGGTTTCTGGAAGGGGTGTTGTGTTTCTGCATTACTTTTTTTAACTTGTATATTTCTCTGTATAGCTGTATAGATTGTAAATACCTGCTTGTATATTGTGCTAAGCTGTAAATATAAAAAGTTCCATTCTAATTTCTAGCTTGGCTGAGTCTAGTCTGGGTGATTTTCACAAGAGTGGGGAGAGGGAGAACCCAAACCATCACAGTTCTCCTTGGAGCACCATGCACAGTGCCAATTTACAGAAGGATGTTATTCAATACTAAATTGCTATTGATAGTAGCTATTATCGATAAAAGTAAGCAACAAGGAGAAGGAAAGTGCTACCACTCCACCCTCAAGCATTCCACTAGGGTGAAACAAACAGGAGCAAATTTGCCATGCATTAGCACTGTCAGGGAAAGGTTTATTTCTCCAGACATCTTGAAGAAATGGAAAACAGCCACTGTGAAGGGAAACTTTGTGAGGAATTGTGAAAACCTCTGTGAAAATGAGTAGAACACAGAGATAAATTCTATGAATACCTACTCTGCCATGAAACAATACATATGCTTCGGTTGCAGGAGCTGGGAGTTGATACTACAGATTCCTAAAATTCTAAGTGTGCTGAGTACTGTGTCCAGTTCTGGGCCTCTCAATTCAAGAGAGATGTTGGGGTGTTGGAACATGTCCAGAGAAGAGCAACAAAGCTGGTGAAAGGCATGGAACACAAACCCTATGAGGAGAGGCTGAGGGAGCTGGGGTTGTTTAGCCTGGAGAAGAGGAGGCTCAGGGGTGACCTCATTGCTGTCTACAACTACCTGAAGGGAGGTTGTAGCCAGGTGGGGGTTGGTCTCTTCTCCCAGACAACCAGCAACAGAACAAGGGGACACAGTCTCAAGTTGTGCCGGGGGAGGTCTAGGCTGGATGTTAGGAGGAAGTTGTTGGCAGAGAGAGTGACTGGCATTGGAATGGGCTGCCCAGGGAGGTGGTGGAGGCGCCATCCCTGGAGGTGTTCAAGAAAAGACTGGATGGGGCACTTAGTGCTGTGGTCTAGTTGACTGGACAGGGCTGGGTGCTAGGTTGGACTGGATAGTCTTGGAGGTCTCTCTTCCAACCTGGTTGATTCTATGAGTCTATGATTTAAAACCTGAATGCCCTCTGATGCCAGAAATTAAATATGAGTGTGTATCAACATCAAACAAGCATAACTGAGAGATGCAAGTTGTGTAGTGTAAAGGGGCATGAAAAGTTATAGAATGGTTTAGGTTGGGAGGGATCGCAAAGATCATCTAGTTCCAATCCCCTGCCCTAGGCAGGGACATCTCCCACTAGAACAGGTTGCTCAAGGCCTCTAAGGTTTGCAAACAGGCTACTGCTGCATTCTTTCTGCTCTGAACAAGATGTGTTCTCTTGCAGCATTACTTATGTTTTCATTTTCCTCCTGTTTTCACGCTGCCAAATGAAAAAGGAAATTGAGGATTTAGGTTCAGGTGGGAGCCCAAGTGAAATGGACTATTACCTTGCTGCACGCTTGGTGGTCCCTTGCAGCAGCGGTTTGACAAACAGCAATTGGGATTTTGTCAGGTCTGCCTGGGTTTGAAAATGTTATATGATACACCAGCTCCACAGCCCTAGAACTGTCACCCAGAATCACAGAATCATTTCAGTTGGAAAAGAGCTTTAAGATCATTGATTCCAACCATTATCTAACTACCAAGTCTGATGCTAAATTACATCCCACGGTACCACATCTCTGCATCTTTTAAACACCTCCAGGGATAGGGAATTCAACCACCTCCTCAGGGAGTCCATTCCAATGTTTTAGCAGTGCTGCAGACATTTGTGACTCTGAGTTCACGTAGAGTTTTATACCTCCCCCTTGTAAATCCTTGGTATGTCGTACACAGTGTAATCCAATATTAAAATAAAATAAAATCATATGAATAAGAGATTCTGGATTGTGCATTCCTAATGGAAGCCAGACATTCCTAATTCGTCTGCCATGGCATGTGGCAGCAGTGAGAAGTTAGTGTCCTCAGTTTTCTTTGTTCCAGCTTTCCTATAAGCCTCTGATTTTCTCATGTGTATGCTGCTCGTAAAACATGCATGTTAAAAGGGGAGAGGTTAGCACAGCATCCATACCATTTTGTACCACATTTCATACAAATTCACCACACACAAATGTGATGTGTGAATCTGCTCCAATAATTCTTGAGGCCAGGAAGATTTTTCAACATAGCCTCCCCTCCCCCCACCCCATGCTTGCATTGTCTGGAGTATCTCACAGTTTGTAGCTCAAAATCACTTCCATCTTTACTTATCACTGGGGAAATGATATAAAATATATGTTATCTTTTATTTTTTTATTTCCAGGGGCTAAGGTAATTGCTTTAACTCTTAGAGGAGACTGATTCACTTCTTAACAGCTAGATGTCCATCAGAGGGTAGTTCCTTATTGTCCTTGTTTTCTGTGGCTGAGAAATAATCCTATTCTTCCCTAGACAGCAGGATAAAGCAGGAGGAAGCTGGGAGTTTCAGAAAATATTTTAATCATATTAATAACAGGCTAAATCCTGCAGTACTTACTGAACCCCCACAGAGACAAAACTCTCATTTAGTGTTTTTACCCACATAAAAGATTTGCTTTGATGTTCCAGACTCTGAGCCAGGTAAAGAAGAGATCCTTTCTTATCCATTAGTTTCACAAAATTATAACTGCTGATTTACAGGCAAGCAAGCAAACCCACCCCCTGCCTCCACAAAGCTCTGCAGATGGGGGGTGCCTACTTTTGGAAACAACGAGGCAACAAAGTTCACTGAAGGAACAAAATCTGCAATCCTCACTCATTCAAATTGCACTTTTTTTCCTGGCAAAGTATGGAGGTATAGCTATTTACTGATAATAGTTACTGGGAAAGAATTACAAACTGGTAAACTTTAAGCAAACAGAGACCCTTTGTTCAAACACAGAATCACAAAATCATAGAAACATCCAGGTTGGAAAATACCCTCAGGATAACCTATAACCCTACTCTACGAGATTCACTTTAAACCATATCCTTAAGCATCACATCCAAACCACCCTTAAACACATCCAGGGTGGGTGACTCCATCACCTCCTTGGGCAGCTCATTTCAGTGCCTGATCGCTCTCTCTGTCAAAAACTTTCTCCTAATGTCCAATCTAAACCTCCCCAGCCTCAGCTTGAGGCCATTCCCTCTTGTTCTGTCTCCAATCACCTGTGAGAAGAGACCAGCAGCAGCCTCTCCACAATGTCCCTTCAGATAGTTGTAGACAGCAGTGAGGTCTCCCCTCGACCTCCCCTTCCTCAAAGTAACCATCTCCTCTTGTATTGCAGTACCAAGGAAAATAAAACAAACAAACACCCCCTCCCCCCAAAAAAAAAATTACCTGCAACTGTGCTTTTGAAAGGCTGGCTTGATGGGATTCCTCCCAAAGAAACTGTAAGGACATTTAGCCCACCGAAGTCTTGCGTGGTGTGGAGGATGTCTCGGCTATGAGTCCTGTCAACTGAGAGGATGGTAGCAGATCCATTCTTCTCGAGGAGCACCGAATGCCATTGACCATCTGCAGTGTACACTTCTGGGATGTTTCTTTCCACTTTCCCAGCAATTCCAGCATCAGACACATAATGCACTTTCCCACCTTTTATCTGATCAGAAGAATACAAAATGCATCATTTTAGTATACACATAACCACTTGACATACACACACAACCTATTTAATGCCTGATCAGCACAGCTACAGCAACATGTGGCTTTGGCTGTAACAGGAAGCCTGGGTGTATTTTTCCCCAAATAATTGTTTTGTACTAAAAATGCATTTATTATTTAGTACTAAAAATTTTGGCTGGAAGAAAACTTATTGCTGCCATCCACTCATTCCACAGCTAAGAGAAAACAAACCTATTGAGAGGCCAGCAATAGGGCATGCATATGACATTTTAACTGGAAAAAAAAAATAGAGAATGGTTTTTCTTTCTCCTCCAATATAAGTGTGGAAAATGCTTTGCAGGATAAACAGATGTTTCCCTTGCCCAAAACACTTGCATCTAGTTTTCATTACGACCCAGCAGGAATACATATGGCACGGCAGGACTTAAGCAAGATTCTCATTTCATATCTGTTTTTCCTGACAATTTGCCTTTTTGGTTGGTTTTTTTTTTTTGCTTTGTTTTGCAGAAAAGCAGTTGCATTTAAGAAACCTTTCTGAAGAGTTGTGAAGTGTGTGGTTCTGTGTCAATTTTCAAACGGTGCCTCTTTGAGCAAACTGCTTTCAAACTTGTGAGCTGTTAGGATGAAAAGGTACTGTTAAACTCCACCACAAGATTTCTTTGGCTTTTCCTCTAGGAACGACGCCTCACAATTCTACTGAATCAGGAGATGCTGGATTTCAGACCTCTTGTTAGCTCAATGTTGAATGATCCCAGAATGAGATCAGTGCAAATTCTGCATTTAAGATATAGGAGTTTGAAAAAAGCCAACCGGCATCCAAACCTGCCAGATGCTCAAACACAGCGTAACAGCTGGGTCTGTTGGCTGACCTCCTAAGGGGGTACAGGTTGTGTACAGCTCACATAGGATGGCTCTGCAACTCATTGCAAGTTCCCTTCTCTGTTCTCTATGTTTGGTCAGATGTGTTAAATATGACAGGTGTTAAACAAGACAACCATTTCCCACTCTGTGCTGCTGACTGCAGCTCAGTCAGTCCATGATCTGTGTGCAGAACGTGCACATGCATAGTCCAGAAAAGGTCAAAGCCCCAGGTTGGTTGAAAGCTCTCTAAGCCTCCCATGCTTTGTTCCAGGAAAAACAACGTTCACCTGGGAAGAACTGTGAGGTGACACACCAGCTACAAGAATGCTGCTCTCATTTCCAGAAACTGTTAAGTGCTCTGGATTTAACTTCTTTAGCGATGCAAGCCGAGGACTTCGTTCATACAGATCAGCTTTAGTATGGCTGTAAGACCATGCTCATGCCTTGGCAGCAGTCTAAACTAAATGGATCTAGCACGTATCCCATTTGGATCAAGAAATACAATGGTTGATATGTGCAGGCACTCTGGTTATCCATGCAATAATCTGGAATGTTTGAAAAGGTTTTGTTTGAGGGACACTTTGATAGAGCTGCCCCTTAGAGATAGGATGCTTTTGACAGAGGGAAACACAGGGGGCATACATCTAAACTGTCCCACATTTGGCAAGGCAGTCTCACAGGCTGCTCTAAGATATTAATATCACTTGCCACATTCTAAACTATTTGTGAAAAGATTAACTGGACCTAATATATACATCTCTTTATGTCTGCAATCTGTAACTGCCTGGTAAGTCTTGTTTTGTCCTTTATGCTGAAAGGACAAACTGCTGCCTTATATTCGGTCTTTATGTAAATGAAAACATTACAGTAGATATCTCCAAGGTTCCTTCCAGCCTAAGCCATTCCATGGTTCTATATCAGGCAATATCCTCTAAGCTTATTGGAATCCACAGAATCACAGAATTAACCAGGTTGGAAAAGGTCTTTGAGATCATCAAGTCCAATCTATCACCTAACATGTTCTAGTTAACTAAACTATGGCACTAAGTGCCACATCCAGCCTCCTTTCAAATACCTCCAGGGACAGTGACTCCACCACCTCCCTGGGCAGCCCATTCCAATGCCAATACTCCTTCTGTGAAGAACGTCTTCCTAAGGCCCAGTCTAAACCTGCCCTGGCACAGCTTGAGGCTGTGTCCTCTTGTTCTGTTACTGGGTGCCTGGGAGAAGAGACCAACCCCACCTGGCTACAACCTCCCTTCAGGTAGACAGCAATGAGGTCTCTCCTGAGCCTTCTCTTCTCCAGGCTGAACACCCCCAGCTCCATCAGCGTCTCCTCAGAAGACTATGCACAGAATCAGAACTTTTAATTCTGCATTAAGGAAGAATTGTAAAATTATTTACCTGTCAGCAGCTGGTATTTTCCATACTGATTTATGACCCTTAAGCTCTATTTCTGTTGCTTTTACATGGCATGTGACTGATTGTAACAGACATATAAATAACAGATTGGTGACATGTGGGAAATAAAATTTCCAGAGACAAGATGTTCATGACTTCTTCAACCAGGGAGAAATAAGGAATGTTTTTCTTGGTTCCTTGAAGCACAACATATTCCCAAATTTCACAGAATCACAGAAACATTCAGGTTGGCAAAGCCCCTCAGGATCACCAACTCCAACCAATATCCCTATTCTACAAGGTGCACCCTAAACCATACCCTCAAGCACCACATCCAAGCGACTTTTAAATACATCCAGGGTTAGTGACTCCACCACTTCCCTGGGCAGCTCATTCCAATGCCTGACCTCTCCTGCTGGGAAATTTTTTCCCTGATATCTAGTCTGAACCTACTCAGTTCCAGCTTAAGGCCATTCCCTCTTGTTCTATCACTATTTACCTGCAAGAAGAGACCAGCAGCAGCCTCTCCACAATGTCCTTTCACATAGCTGTAGACAGCCATGACATCTCCTCTCAGCATCCTCTCTTTCAAGGTAACCATTGCCAGCTCAGTCACTCCTCTTAAGTTTTACTCTCCAGACCCTCCCCCAGCTTCCTTGCCTTACTCTGCACTGGCTCCAGCACCTCCACATTCCTCTTGTAATGAGGTGCCCCAAACTGGACACACTATTTGAGGTATGGTCTCACTAGAGCCACGTACAAGGGGACAATCACCTCCCTACTCATGCTGGAAAACAAATGCTGCTGCTGACAATACTGAGTAACACCCATTTTGGGGGTTTATTTTAAAAGGCAGATCAACTGACAAGTAGAATACAACGAAGAGAGTGAATCACTAAAGCAAACATATTTCTAACCACAAGGATGACTCAACTTTACTAATATTCAGAGTCTCCTTCACTGAACAAATTCTTTCTAATTTGTCTTAAACCTGAGCACTAGCCTTTGCAGATTTATAGCCCACTGGATATCATTTTTAAACAGCTACATTGTGATTTATTCCTGCAATTGCTTATGTGCATGGAAACACAGAATGGTTAATGTTGGAAGGGGCCTTTAAAGATACCTAGAGCATTCTGTTCTCCCACCATAAGCAGGGGCATCTTAACCTAGACTCAGCATCACATCAAACCCGGGCTCAAACATTTTCAGTGATGGGGCATCCGCATTTCTGAGCAACCTGTTGGCAGTGCCTCAGCACTCTGGTATAGGCATATGTTATCTCACATAGGTAAGGTGTAATCCACATTCTCTATCCACACAATTCATAGATCTTAGGGATAAAGTTATGCTAATTTAATCTGACATCAGATGACATTTTCAGCTAAAACAAGACAGGTAATTTAACCTTTAACCTCCTGTATTTACTTCATTACTTCTAACTGAATTAGTTGCAGTGTGTATTATCTGTGAGAAAATAAGCTGTGACAAAGAGTTTTAGCAATAAGGAATCCCCTACTCTGTTCCTTTAATAGGCTTTTGGAGGAGGATTTTTCCATCTGAATTTAACCACTGTCTAATTCTATCTGCTAATTTGTTTTAATGTTTCCTGGATTAAGAATCCCTTTATATCATAAAGGGATCTTTGGAGATCACATCCACCATTTAGTTCATCAGCTGCTCACATTTCAGGAGGTGTGTTTTACTAGCATTTCCCTAACTTTATTCCAATCCCAGCTACACCAAAAACAGTTAACTACCAAGAGGAAAAAAATGTATAGGCATGGCAGTAGCCACAGAACGTGTTGCTCTTCCCCAGCAGAGTTTAAGATGAACAAAACACAGAGCAGGTTTTCTTGGAATGCTTACACTTTGGATAACAGGCATATTAAAAGATCAAATTGATTGAGTGTGGCCAGCAGATTCAAGGCAAGCTCTCCTCCTCCTCTGCTCTGCCCTGGTGAGACCTCACCTGGAATACTGCATTCAGTTTTGGACTCCCCAGTTCAGAAGGGACAGGGATCTACTGGAGAGAGTCCAAGGGAGGCCTACAAAGATGATTAGGGGCTGGAGCACTGCCCTGTGAGGAGAGGCTGAGGCTTTTTGGTCTCGTGAAGAGAAGGCTTAGAGGGGTTCTATTCAATGTTCATAAATATCTGAGGGCTGGGGGTCAAGAGGGAGGGGACAAACTCTTCTCAGTTGTGCCCTGAGATAGCACAAGGGGCAACAGGTATAAACTAAAGCACAGGAAGTTCCACCTCAACATGAGGATGAACTTCTTGACTGTGAGGGTCATGGAGCACTGGAACAGGCTGTCCAGAGAGGTTGTGGAGTCTCCTTCTCTGAAGACTTTCAATCCCTGTCTGAATGCATTCCTGTGTGACCCGAGCTAGATTCTATGGTGCTGCGCTGGCAGGGGTTTGGACTCAATGATCTCTGGAGGTCCCTTCCAACCCCTAACATCCTGTGATCCAAAAATTAAGTCATAAAATTATCTGTTTTAAAGATTGATAGAAGAGCTGCAAACAAGTCCATAAAGCTCATCTTCTGTAGTAGGAAGTAGACTGAGATGTTATGGAGACCTACACCTAAGTTGGTTGCACTAACATCTTGGGCCATCACCAAGGGAAGTGCTCATCACGATACTACTCTGAGTGTGAGCAGTGGCACAGCAGCCACATTGTACTAACTATTGCTACACTTTGAGTATCTAGCATCATCTGGGAACTTTCTGGCAATAATCTGAACAGCACACTCTTCTTCCTTAAACTGCTGCATCTGGTACTGGGCAAACCTCTGCTCTCAGGTCCTTGCACAGCTGGGTCTGGGACTTGACACCCTCTGCTTGCTTGTATAACTTCCCCAGTATTAACAATAATAAGAGTGTTTGCATAAACACAGCACTGGTGCTTTCAGCCAGGAAAGGCAACTCTCCTTTTCTTTTTTTTTTTTTATTAATAATGCCTGTAGAGCTGACCTAGCAAATTCTACTAGGGAGGAAATGGTAGTATTTGGTTTTTTTTCTCTCCAGAACTCAAAATAATGAGATCTTATCTGCTAATACGGCTGAGGCAGAAACTTTCTATCAAGTAATGTGGTAAAAGCATACACCAGGGAAGCAAAGCAGCCTTTGTTCTTCAATGTGGCCAGTGTGTCAGGAAAGCTCTGTACCTCTGATCAGGCAGGTGGAGAATATCCATGGGGCTGAAGCTTAGAAAGTGTGAATTTCTGTATGAGTTTCTTTAAAACTCAGTGAAAAAAAAAAAAGAACTTGGAAAGCCTTACAGCAGTCAAGGAAACTTGGAGCTTACACCAGCCCAATAAAGGGGCTTGCCAACATCACTGCTGTACTCATTTAGAGTTATGAGTAAATGGACTGAGTCATAGCCAGGAACTGAACCCTTGCCTTCTCTTGAGAAAGGTAACTTCTGCAGCAATAATCTCTTTGGGAAAAAAGGCAAAACTCTGTGGCATTTGAAGCATTAGTTCAGCTACATATCTGAAAATAATTTGATATTGACATTGGTCTATGGGTAACCTCATGAATTCAAGTTATCCCTCACTTCCTAGCTTGATAAGCACGAGCCATGCTAGTAGGAATTAATGAAAACTTTTTGGCAGAGGATTTGGTTTTAAGGTCCGAAAAATCAGAAGATAAAAGGCCAATAATGAAGTGATTTGTTCTGTAGAGTGTAACCTAATGATGACAACAAACATGGCAATGAGCACTGTTCTCGCTGCCCTAAACCAGTCACTATTTGGAATCTAGACAAAAATGATTAGATACAAACCCATCAAGATCTTCTGATGCCTTGGCAAATAGCAAGGGGATTGTTGAGGAGATGAATGATACTGGAGTGGTGCCTAGCCTCACTTAAAGACCTAATATTTTATAAAGGAAAGAGCAAGAGTAATGGAAAAATGTGATTTTGATCACTGTACACGAGGCAGTCCAATCAAATCAAACTCCGCATTAGCTGTAATCTTACCTTCACAGTAGTGAAGTTGCTGCTTTCCTGGATGTGGACTAAAACACCATTCTCGCTTCTGGTCCTGAACTTCACCTCCAAACGCTCTGCCTTCAGGAGTCCTGGGCTGGCTCCTCGAGGGCCATGTCTCAGCAGGTATTCTCGCTTCTTGTTGGGGCTCATGTGGTAGTCCAGTCGCCCCTTGCCTTCTAGCGACAAGGCACTGTCTGCAGTGATAGCTGGGACAAAGGACAGGAAGGACTGAGTGGGTGGCTCGGTACAGCTATAGCCCAAAAATGACCATTTTTAAGAGCAGAGATCAAGGTTAGAGCAGGCCAGGGGGGGAGGGCAGGAGTGAATGGGAATTTCAGCCCTTCTATTCTTTGGCTTCAGCCAGAATGTGTGTTTGAGAGTGGGAGTGTGCTAGTAATTTACTGCTGCTATCAGTCAATAGTAAATTAAAACTCGCCAGGGAACGAGTGAGGGAGGAGGGAAAAATTTGGCTCTCAGAAGTGTAATTCCTTCCCAGGGATGTTACTGTTTCCATCAGTGCAAGAAGGGTCTGATGATATATTGAACTCTAAGCTCTTCAGGGCAGAGATACTGACTTGCTATTTGTTACGGCATTCAAAACTAAAAATAAATAAGAAGTGGCAGAACATTGACTACCAAATGCTGTTAAAATTATGACTAAATTCTTTTGTAAACCAGCGCAATAAAAGGATATAAATCAGCTAAATAATGGGACATGGAAGAAAACAAAGTCCAGTCATTATGCTGCAACTACATGGAAATAAGTCACTTTGCTCCCCTAGACAATCCACATTGATTTACAGAGCTATCCATACGTGACATAAGAACTCCAGCGTGGAAATGGTTTGCTTTCATTTACATTTACTGTATTTTCCTACACAGGATCTGATTTTTTATATGATAAAAATGGTCTAAAACTCAGAGTAGCCAGAAGCACATGCAGAAAGCATGAGGGGAAGGGTTTTCCTTACCTTCTTACCTCCCCACAGCAGAGAAATTCCTCCTTAGGGGAGAGCTTTATTTGACTTACTAATTATACATTATGGGCAAGCAGTAGTTTTAAAGGAGTGTGAGTTACCTGAAATGTGATATACAGAGCAGAAGACATAATATATGTAACTTGTTGCTCTTTTTAGCTCATGAAAGGACAATAAAGCACTGTGGGCTTTTCCTTCATCGTTATTTCATAGGCAAGCAGGGTGCTTGTTTTCATTATTTTATGAAATTCATTACCCTGTGCCCCTGGAAAGAAAAGCCTTAATGGCATTGGGTCACACCACGCTTAGGTGTACGTCAAAGAGAGCGACAGCAAAAGCCCCTTCGTACATTTTTCACAGTGCTTTCCTGTCAGTCCATCTTTGCAGTGACACTGCTGCCACGACCAGTGATCGACACAGGTGCCACCATGTTGGCAGGGGCTGGTTGTGCAAGCGCCTTCGAGCCTGGGACACCTGAAAGAGATGAGAAAAGCAGATGCTGAGGAGCGTGTGCACGCATAAGCAAAGCAAACATGCTGGGGAAAGTTCCTGAATTTGAACTCCCTTTCTTCCCCACAGAGACATCTTCCATGGAAAACTCATGTTTGTAAATGGATACAAATTTCCAACATCAAGTTATAACAGTCTTACAAAAGAGAAAGGAACTCAGAGGCGGTGAAAATCCAATTATCTGTTACTCAAGAGAAGAAAGGAGACATTATTGGAGCCTTTGAGGTCTTGAAGGAGGCTCATTATGAAGATGGGACAATCTTTTCAGCAGGGCCTGTTGAGAAAGACAAGGGGTGAGGTTTTAAGCTGAAGGAGAGGAGATTTAGATTGGAAGGAAGGAAGCTTTTATGATGAAGGTACACGTTGTCCAGAGAGGTGGTTGAAGCCTCATGACTGGACACATTCCAGGTCAGGTTGTTTGGGGCAGATCGAGTTGAAGATGTTCCTGTTCACTGCAGTGGGGTTGCAGTAGATGACAATTAAAGGTTCCTTCCAACCCTAAACATCCTATGATTCTTTGAAACTTTTTCAGTGCTTTTTATGTTGCAGACTTCCAGAGACTTCACATCATAATAAGCAGCACAAACTTGGGGGCTGCAAGAGGAAGAGTGAGCTAAGAAAACTGGATGAAGGAGTGACATTATTGCTACAAGTGTGACTTCAAACGCTGAGATGGAAAAAGCAACAGCGTCAGATAGTTCATCATTTCTGAAAGACCACTCGGAGGAGATGAGGGAAATTCAGTGATACGTGAGAGGCAAAGTGATAGAACAGACATTGTGGATTAAAAAGAAATAAGAGGGGATAGAGGGGCAGCAAACAGTCTGAGTACAGTCGAACCCAGGTGGAATTTATAAAGAAATCCACTGAGAGGGTTATACTCTGTTTCAGCCTGCAATGGAACAGTAATAACTGGCAACAGAAATATAACGATGTCGCTGGTTTGAAGCCTCTGTAATCTTTCATGAACCTTTAATCCAAATTCTATTTCTTCCTGCTTTTTTCTCACTTCACAAAAAATTCTGCAGTCATTTTTTTTTCCCACAAGAATTATGTGGCAGTGTCTGAATAGAATAGCAACTGACTTTCACGACTGCATCCTGTATTGTAAACGCTGTCCATTCAATACCATATATAGCAGACGTACTGATCTAAGATGCCTTGAGCTGCCAAAGCCTGGCTGGGCTCCAGGGGACGTCCATTGACTGCAAACTCCATTATACAGCCCACAAAATCATGGCTTTCCACCTGTCCTCTCCTTTGAAGGATGGGCTCCACAGACCTGATGCCACCAACAGTAACTCGATTTGGTTGCACATCGAGAGTCCTATAAAAGAGTCAGAAAAATAATTTATCAGTATCAGGCATTAAGATAGTAATGGCAACAAAGGAACTGTGACCATCAGCTACACTCTGCAGCTAAAATTCCTCTTCCACAATTCCTATTTTACATTTAGAAGGGGATACAGAGAGATCAGGAGAGCTTGAACTAACGTTTTTAACTGGTATGGCTTTAGATTCACACTCAGATGTTGCAATCTCTGTTCACTTGAATGAGCGAGGTACTTGCAATCATAATGAATAAGGTTTTTTCCTAGGTTGTGCTTTATATTATAGATGATATTTAAACAGCTGGGAGGTAGATGAATTATTTTCCAAAGATGTGCCACCCTTGCTAGTGAGGATACCACATGTGACAGGAAATGTGATTGTGATTATTGTAAGAAATTACAGTACTATCACAGTATCACCAAGGTTGGAAGAGACCTCACAGATCATCAAGTCCAACCCTTTACCACAGAGCTCAAGGCTAGACCATGGCACCAAGTGCCACGTCCAATCCTGCCTTGAACAGCCCCAGGGACGGCGACTCCTCCACCTCCCTGGGCAGCCCATTCCAGTGTCCAATGACTCTCTCAGTGAAGAACTTTCTCCTCACCTCGAGCCTAAACTTCCCCCGGCGCAGCCTGAGGCTGTGACCTATCGTTCTGGCGCTGGCCACCTGAGAGAAGAGAGCAACCTCCTCCTGGCTACAACCACCCCTCAGGTAGTTGTAGACAGCACTAAGGTCTCCCCTGAGCCTCCTCTTCTCCAGGCTAAACAATCCCAGCTCCCTCAGCCTTTCCTCGTAGGGCTGTGCTCGAGGCCTCTCACCAGCCTCGTTGCCCTTCTCCGGACACGCTCAAGCATCTCAATGTCCCTTCTAAACTGGGGGGCCCAGAACTGAACACAGTACTCAAGGTGTGGTCTAACCAGTGCAGAGTACAGGGGCAGAATGACCCTGTGGTTGAGATAAAGTTACTGCTATCTCTAAAGAAGCACCAGAAAATTGTCTGAGTTAGTTACAGAAAACACAAGAAATAAAGTTTTTATTTGTACTGGACAATGTTTAAGAAATGAAAACTGTGAAAGATGACACCTGGAAATTACTGGGGAAAAAAAAAGGATAATAGCATAATATATTTTTTTTTAAGCAAGTAATAATGAAGTGATGATATTTCTTACACCTTTACAATGAAAGAGAGGTGCAGTTTATACAAGCAAAGAAGTACAAGATGCCCAAACCTGAACACTGGAATGAAATAGAGGTGCTACCAGAGTAATAGCATTTTGAGTCTGAGCCTGGTTTTGGCAGGACAGATACAATTCAGAAGGTAAAAGCAGAGGAGGCTTTGCTCAAGATTTGTAGCACTAAATATTGCAGAACTTTAAACTCTCCAAGAGTAGTGCTGTGTATTTAATTTAAGAGCCAGTTGGTTATAACAAATACATTTGTGAATTACTGTCTAATTTAGATTTATGAGCTGTCAGTAATGAACATCTGATATTATGATTTGTTAACTCTTTCTAGATTAATAAGTAACACTTCAGAGCATTAGACAAGTCCTATGCCCATGCAGACTATCCATGGCCATAGATTCCTTGTGTGCCACCAGCATCTGGAGACAGAGTTGAGAAATGAGAATTTCTGAATAAGCTCCTTGTCATGAATAAAGTCCATGCAGAAATGTAGCCTGAGTAGCAAGTAGCAGCAGATGTAGAAAATTTAATTTGCTCCTGCAGAGATGGAAGAAAATGGCACTTGCGAGCCTTGCCTTTGCATGCATCTGGAAGAGGGCAGCTGAGGTATCTACCCCTTGCCTGAGGCTGGGCTAAGATCTCGTCATCTTTACTTCAGAATTCTCTGGTTTTAGAGGGTGATTTGTCTTCCATTTTACTCAAAAACCCCCACCCATAAAATGAAAAACTATTTACCAGTCAGTAGAAACAGCCACATTGCTAACGGTGCAGTACCCTGGCTCCTGATCCTCAGAGCAGGAATCCACTGTCAGCGATGCTGCCTGCAAAAGCCACACACACAAATATGCAAGGTTGTCATCACATTAAATACATATGATTAAATGTATTATGTCAAGGACCAGCTTAGGATGGAGCACTTGTGTATGACTATGTCACTCGAGATCACAGGGTGCTTGCGGGGCCACTGATCAATGACATTCTGCATCAACATACACCTCTGGAAACACTTCAGGTCAGGTTGGACAGGGCTCTGAGCAATCTGATCTAGTTGAAGATGTTCCTGCTGACTGCAAGGACATTGGACTAGATGACCTTTAAAGGCTCCTTCTGATCTAAAGCATTCTGTGAACATCAAGATGTGGATACCAACAGAGACTGCTTCCCGCAGAGAATGGGATAAACACAAAGTTTTCAGATTTGGGTAGGGTTTCTTTTGTGTTTGTTAGCTTCGCTCCCTGAAACTGCGGTTCTTTTGGCTCAGACTGTATCCCGCTCTCAATCTCAACAGCGAGCTGCTCCCTCCAAACACAAAGGGCATTCCTTCAGGGGCTTGACCACGACATTAAACACATTGCTTGAACTTGATATAAAGCAGGCTACAAAAGCGAGGCGTACAAACACTGAGATTACTACTTGGCAATAACAGCCAGCCACTCAATAATACTCAAAGAGTAACCAAGTGGATCTGATTAAAGGAAACTTTAGGCTAAGTCATGAGGGATGCTTGCCCCACAGTGACAGCAGTGACATCTGTGGATACCTACAGTGGGACCATGCTTGCCCCACAGTGATAGCAGTGACATCTGTGGATACTTACAGTGTGACCATGCTTGCCCCACAGTGATAGCACTGACATCTGTGGATACCTACAGTGGGACCAAGACGACTTGCATAGAAGTACCAGGCACCACCAGTACTTAGAGCAGTCTTCCTCTTTATAGTTAGCTCCAAGCCATCAAGGTCTAAACAGATTGCCCAGATAAGAGAAGGCTTCAAGGAGACTTTGTAGTAGCCTTTCAGTATCTGAAGGGGGCCTACAGGAAGGCTGGGGAAGGACTATTTACAAGGTCTTGTAATACAAGACGAGGAGTAATGGGTTTAAACTGGCAGAGGGGAGATTTAACTTAGATGTTAGGAAGTTGTTTCCAGTGAGGGTGGTGAGACACTGGCACAGGTCGCCCAGGGAGGTTGTGGCTGCTCCCTCCCTGGAAGTGTTCAAGGCCAGGTTGGATGAGTCCTTGAGCGACCTGTTCTCTGCCTGTGGTGGGGGGTTGGAACTGGATGATCATTGAGGTAGCTTCCAGCCTAAACCATTCAATGATTCTATGATTACCTATCTCAGTCACTAAAGTGAATCAGGATACTTTCACTTGTAATCTCCAAAAATCTAACCAAAGCCCTCACTAAAATCATCAAGTCATTCCTGCTTAAAAACAACAAAAACAACAACAAAAAAAAAATCAACAAAAAAAGGAGTTGCTATTTTATTCCTTATTTAGCAAAGAATTTTCTCCACAACAGTTTATTAATAACAGATGCAATGCAAAAACCAAACCAAACCAAACCCAACAAAAACCAATGCAGCCCTGAAGGTTGGTTATTCCTTAAACCAACTCCTCACAAAAATAAACACAATCTCCAAACTGTAAAGATTGGCTTCTCACATTTCACCTAGACCTGCGGTACAGTTTTACAGCAAATTTAAATCAAATGTCACTTTAACAAATGCTGTGGTTTCTATCTTGCTTTTGATTACTCTACAGGAGCTGAGCAAACAGCTATCACTACATCATTACTCTGCAATGGCTTTTTTTCCTTCTGCCTCCAACTAAACTCACCAACAAAGTCCCGTTGAAATCCCCCAATTGTCCCTGCTATTTCCAAATACACACTGTGAGCTGACACGTTGTGTTGACCAAATAAATTCATAGCTCTTAGCCTTAAATCATGCCCTTCAGTACGCCTAAATTGCTCAATTTGCTATTTTTAATGAAAGCTTATCTCGGATTTCATTCCAGACATAATGAGCAAAAACTGCTTCTCCCAAGAAATGTCCGTCTGCAGTTCCAAAGCAGATTATAGCCTGGTATAAATGAAACAATTCATAGAAAGAATAATAAGCTGGCTGGCCTGTATGCCATCACAGGCATACATATTTTTCCTTCAGAATATCAACAACAAAAAAAAACAACAACCCACGAAATGAGTTTTTTGTTCTTAGCTCAATCAATGTAATCTCCCCAACTTACATCGCTATGTGCCGCGAAAGCCAAGCTACAACCCCAGCTGAAGGGCTAGATATTTGAGAGTGTATTTTACTTGGCCCAGAGTTCATACAATTTATTTTCTAATGTTAGTCAAATGTTCCTGCTTGTTACTTAAGCATTACTCCACGGTTACCTTGCCGCATTCTAAGACTTTCTATCCTGTCACTCTGCAATAGCTCAGGACTGACAACTTAATGATTTTACCAGTTTCCGATAAAATCCCACTGTGCTGTAGGAAATGACAGATTTGGAATCCTGAGGGGAGGCTATTTTATGCAGCTTTAGACACCTGGGAGACATTTTTCTTCCAGCAGAAATATCTAACACAAAGGCAATTCTTTTCACATACTCTGTTGGTAAACAGCTGACATTACTGGGAAGTTTTAAACGTAAACCAAAAGTCACACAAAGGTACAGGTCGTCTTGGAAGTTTGTTTTCAGCCTGGAGCGTTCACAACTGAAATTTTCTGTGAACAGTCCTTTCTATGTTATCTTCTCTTCTATGGTCTAGCCCTCTGGCATATCTACAAGTAAAACATTTTCCTGCTCTAGCCTTTTCTGAAATCTATTTCACTTTATACACTGAAATTTTGAATGTGTGCTCCTATGCTTAGCCACTGCAATCTTATGGCTAGAAACATCACACTAATTTAGCGGCTACAATGGGAAACTTGGTGCTTTCCAAGATTTAGATCAATCTTTGTTCTTTACCATTTAGAAGCTGGAATGAAAATTATTAAGCATCTGCTATTAAGGCATACTTAAACAGAGTCATTACTCAACATCGTGATTATCCTTCAACTCATTTGGAGATGTATCTCCTATGACGCACACAAACACGATTTGCACATTCAGCTGAAGATTAAACCATTCCCCCTTCAATAAACTAAAGAAATCAGGTGTTGCACTAAGCAAGTGAAATGCAGGTTCAGGCTCAAGGCTAAGGGAGAAAGAAAAAAAAGCACATTTAGGAAGGACAGGAGACAGCCCTGGTCCTACAAAGGACTCTAGACCACAATGAGTTCCTTGTTGGTCTTGGGACATTTGTGCTTATGCATATCTCACCCTGCACACAACACAACTGTGAGGTTTACAGAGTACTGGAACAGGCTCCTCAGAGAGGCTGTGGAGTCTTCTCTGGGGGCTTTCAAGGCCTGTCTGGATGCATTCCTCTGTGAGCTAAGATAGATTATACGGTGCTGCTCTGGCAGGGGAGTTGCACTCAATGATCTCTTTGGGTCCCTTCAAACCCCTAACATCCTGTGATTCTGTGGACCTGAAGCTCTTCAGGAGGGTGCTTGAAAAATTAACCAGGGCTATATCTCAGCAGCAATACGTTCTGCAGCAGCTCATGATGGGAGATCTCTATAAGGACTCTGAGGGAGTCATACTGGGTAGAACACTTTATTCTTTCTTTCTCTGAGTCACTTCTGGCTTGAAATATATAAAACAAAATGTAGAGCCTCAACCATAAATTATTCTTATGTGACTTAAATTTCAAACATGTGAAGAATATGAGACTGCATCTATGGTGGTCATTGCTGCCTGAGAAGGAAGCTGTTGGGCAATAGTTACTGATTATGGATGGCAAATAGATTTGGTTTCATTTCTAAATCAAACACTGTGGAGACAAAGAGCTTGTCTTGGACTCAAAGAGCATTTGGTTTATGTTCTGCTTTGGAAATATTATTAAAAAATGATAGAAGAGGATAGAAAACATTTACTGGTGGAAAAAAAATGGAAGTAGGAGTGGGGTCAGACTACCAGGCATACGGCAAGTGGTTGTCTCAGTCCAGATTTTGGCAGAATTCCTCCCCTCAGATAATTTCTAGGGTACAAAATGAAAAACAACTCCCCTATCTATTTTCCCCCCTAAAAGCCCCTCTCAGTGCAGCACCTTTGAACTGTGTATACTACAGAGGAAAAGCAGGTTTTCTGTCTAATGAGACTGGAAAAATCTTTGCACTAGCTCAAAGAAGTCAGAGACAACTGGAATTTTGAGTTGGTCTGTTTCTATTTTCCAAACACTGAGGGGAAAAAAAAATCATTTTGAGGCTTTTTATACGATGTAGTTACTTTGTAAGTAAGCTATGGTTAATTAACCTTCTTTGATAATCATCCCTGCAGCAGTTAATGAGCCTTATGTGTAGTAATTTATTTCATTAATTATTCCTGGTTCTCATTTTTCACATTTAAAGTACAAGGCAGGGCATGTGGTTTTTTTAATTAATCTTTATCATCATCATCATACTAAAGAAACCATTACAGATTTTTGAGTCAGCTGGAATAAGATAGAAAAGAGGTGGTTGTTTTTTTCCAAAGCTGGGGGCTGTGCTAGCAAACACAACATTCTTGCATTTTATGTTCCTCTGAGTAAAAAAAATGGAAGCTGAATCAGCTTGGCTGAACTTGCCTTAAATTCTCCGTTTAGCATTTCTTACCATTCCAGCCCTCCGGGCAATAACTGTGTGAAACTGTCCATCAGAAACCTTCTTAGTTGTGGTGAGCTTGTACGTGCCACTGCCAAGGTTGTAGGAGAATCTCAGCCTGTCTTCTACTATTTCCAAGGCCAGAAACTCTGCCCGCTCTCCAGTTTGGTTGTCGTAGTTATACAACATTAAGGCATTACTTTTGATAGTGGCAAACTTTATATAGATGTAATTATTGTTTGGATCCATACTGGGAAACTCCATGTAGGACAACTCTTCAAATCCATAACTGTTCAGTTCGCAATGATTCCCAAAGACACCTGCAAAATGCAAAGTAAAATCTGGTATCAGACAGTTTTTCCCTGCCTCTGTGCTCTTCTCCCAGAAACAAAGTATTGATGTGCTCCAGACTTGGCTATGATGCACAGGCTCTTTAGGAAACCTCTAATGTATGATTAAAGATGTGTAACTTAAACAGAGGAATCCTATTACCCACAGGAGGGTGTGGAAGCACATATATTCAAATTTAAAATTGATCTACAAATGACAAGTACATCTATACAGAAAACCCAAACATGTTCCATTGAGCTCTGCTTCTTTAGGAAACAAAACCCCTGAGTTTGATAGCTGTGTCAAATGTGGTTGTTAGTTATCATTAGGCATTTGTTAATGTAGTTATGGAAGTAAATTTGCAACTTCAGTTTATTTTTTGTTTTATAACTGTTATAGAATTGTAGAATCAGTCAGGGTTGGAAGGCACCACAAGGGTCATCTAGTTCCAACCCCCCTGCCATGGCCAGGGACACCTCATACTAGAACAGGCTATCTAGAGCCTCATCCAGCCTGGCCTTAAACACCTCCAGGGGTGGGGCTTCCACCGTCTCTCTGGGCAACCCATTCCAGGGTCTCACCACCATCATGGTGGAGAACTTCTTCCAAACATTCAGTCTGAATCCACCCATTTCTAGCTTTGATCCATCCCCCCCCAGTCCTATCACTACCTGGTATCCTAAAATGTCCCTCTCCAGCTTACTGTAGGCCCCCTTCAAATACTGAAAGGTCACAATAAGGTCACTTAGGAGCCTTCTCCTTTCCAGAATGAACAGCCCCAACTCCCTCAGTCTCTCACATCAGAGCAGCTCTGATCATCCTCATGGCCCTTCTATGGACACCTTCCAGCACATCCATATCCCTCTTGTAACAGGGGCTCCACAACTGGATGCAGTACTCCAGGTGGGGTCTCACCAGTGTGGAGTAGAGGGGGAGGATTGCTTCCCTTGCCCTACTGGCCACACTTCTCTTGATGCAGCCCAGGATCTTGTTGACTCTCTGGCCTGCAAGAGCACACTGACAGCTCATATTGAGCTTCTTGTCCACCAGCACCCCCAAGTCCCTCTCTTCAGAGATGCTTATCTGAATTGTTAATCAGTGACTCATTCTTCATACTTATAAGCAAATAAGTGATTGACACCAAAGGACAAGGGGTGATGGTCTTAAACTAAAGTAGGGTAGATTTGAACTAGCTATATGGAAGATGTTTTTTTACAAGGAGGGTGGTGAAACACTGGCATGGATAGCCCAGTAAGATGACAGAAGCCCCATCCCTTTTCTGCAACAACATACACCTCTGGAAACATTCCAGGCCAGGTTGGAGAGAGCTCTGAGCAACCTGATCCAGTTAAAGATGTCCACTGCTCACTGCAGGGGAGTTGGACTAGATGACCTTTTATAGGTCCCTTCCAAACCAGAGCATACTATGATTCCATACTGAAAACATTATTGCTTCCTGTGCTTTTATTGATTTGAATATTTTTCTGCATTCTACATATTTGTTTCCAGATCTTTGTCACTTCATTTCCCTCAGCTTCTTTTACTACAGCGACAATGAGGAAAAACTTCCTTAATTTATGAGCATTAGCTACATTTACAATGAACTACGACTATATAGGAAATGAATAAACTCTGAGGACACGTAAAACAAAGGAAATAAAACAGAATAAAGAAATCATTCCACATGTTAGTAGAAAACCATACTGAGAGGTAGTTACAAATGTGTTTTGAAAGCATACTTTTGTGTGAGGGTTTTCAGCAGCCTCTAAAACATTGCAGATGATTTCTCAGTTGTACCTGGGTTTTGATTATCTGTTGCATTTACTTCATGCTTTTCTATATGAACAATGACAATTCTGGATTAATCTGCATTCAGAACCTATCTTGCCACAACTCTATCATGTTACCTTAAACTATCTCTGCTGTTTTATGTCTTTATTGGCTTCGTTCCACAGCCCAAATTTGGGATAATTAAATTCTAATGCTTATTAAACTATTTTGGCAGTACTATATGCTTCTCTGATTCTTGGAACAGTACTTTGGCTTTGGAACTCGAAACTTCATTAATATATAATAAATTGAATGGGCAAGTACTGGTGTGGGCTAACAAAGCTATTAGGACAGGTTTTCTTACCCAAATTTCTATCTAGAAAAGCACCAATATCTAACACAGTGGTCCACACTTGCAGACAAATGTGGGTGCTCATTTTTGCTGTACAGATACTTTGACAAATAAGGCAAGTTTCTCAAAACAAAACCAAGCTCTCTCTGCTTCAGTATCCTCCCAAAGTCCACTTTTCTAGGTTTAACATTATGGTGACTTCAGTGCACTTTGCAACAGCACAGGACAGAAGGATACTGATGCAATCTACAGTTATCTTAAGCTCCATCTCTCCCAAAAGTGCTTGTTATACAGCAGGAGTGTTAGCACTTGGAGTTCTTGGCCTGTGACCCCTCTGAGATGTCACAGTGACACCTCACCCTGCCACATTATCCCATCTTCTGTTGTGTTGGCAGAAGTATCAGCAAACATATCACAGAAACACAGAAGGTTAGGGACTAGGAAGGGACCCCCAAAGCTCATCCAGTCCACCTCCCTGCCAGAGCATGATCACTAGACCAGACCACACAGGAATGAATCCAGGTGGATTTTGACTATCTCCAGAGAGGGAGACTCTACAAATCCCCTGGGCAGCCTGTTCCAGTGTTCTGTCACAGTGAAAAAAACTCTTTCTCATGTTTGCATGAAACTTCTTGTGCCTCAACTTCCACCCATTGCCTCTTGTCCTGGCACGGGGCTATCAGCAAGCACAGCCTGGCTCCAGCCTCCTGGCATACATATTTATAACTACGAATGATGTCACCTCTCAGTGTCTTCTTCTCCAAGCAGCAGAGCCACAGCTCCCTCAGCCTCTCCTTATAAGAGAGATGTTCCACTCCCTTAATAACTTTTGTGGCTCTGCTTTGGACTCTTTCAAGCAGTTCCCTGTCTTTCTTGAACTGAGAGGCCCTGAACTGAACACAGTATTCCAAATGCAGCTGGGGAAAAATGGAGTGGATGGGCAAGGAGATGACCTATATGTGCCTACACCTTGGGATCCATCTACGCATCCTTTGGTTTTATGCAGGATAAAAATAGACAGCAATTTGAGAAATGCTGGGCAAAGAAAGACCAAGCAGGGAGAAGGAGCAGCATACTCACCAAAGGGGCAGTGGCAGTAATACCCCTCCACCCCGCTTTGGCAGGATCCACCATTGAAGCAAGGGTTACACTCGCAGTAGTTGACAGTGGAGTCACAGGTTTTCCCTGTGGTTAGGGAATAAAAGCAATTTCCAGGTCAGGTTTCCAGGTCAACAAGAAAGTCAGGCTGGTATTTAAGTAATAAGCTTATGAACCAATTTTCTGAAGGCATGGCCAAGAGGGAGGGTGTCAGGGACCAGTGCTAGCTGTGGGATGGAGAGAGGAATCACAGGCATGATGCTGGCTACTCCCAGCTCTGAACAGCCATAATGTGTGGCCCAGGGAAATTAACTTTACTTTTGAAGTCTTTCACTGTAATTAGCTCACATAGGTCCTGGTGGCTTTGTTGTACTTCTAACAATATTTGAAGTTTTTGTTTTCTAACTAACTGGTGTCCATAAAACAGAGGTCATGAAATAAAAGCAGATGCTGCAGTCAAAGAAAAAGAGTGGTGTTCTTTTCCTCCTATGGAATGTACTCCTTACTGTGACTGATATAGAGACAGCCCTTGCTGGACCCTGTATGAACACAGTACACTGAACACAGGCTGCTATTGTACATTATATGATTTTTCTGACTTTTCCTCATCAATTACAACCTCCTTCCTGACTCTGAGGGACCGCAGTCCTCTGGAGCAAAAAAAGTTACCCTGGATACAAGCCTTTTCTGAGCAGATATTGTCACACGTGGTAAATATTATTCACCAGAGAATAAACTGACATTACATCAGTCATTCCAAAAAGGAAGGCAACCAAGAGGAAAAGTGAAGATTTTAACAGATGCCAAATGCTGGCAAGAGGATTCTTTGCACAGAACAAAAATTGTCTTTGTGTGGAAACATGAGCTACAAAAGTATTGCTCTTTGCTTCTAAGCTTTTCATTGTTAAGCTTTTATCTGTTTAGCAGCGCTCCCACTATATCCCACTCTTAGTACCTGACCTCTCCTCCACCAGCATTGCCATTCTTTGCTGCCTGCTTGGTAAACCCTTGAAAGTATTGCCAGGTTTTTCCCTCATATTTCTCTGCAAAAACTGTCAAAAAATAATTATTCTCTCCCAGACTCTTCCATGAACTCCTTTTAGGTCAGGATATATACACACAGCAAAGGCTAAGACTGCCTTCATAGCATCATAGAACAGCTTAGGTTGGAAGAGACCTTAAAGATCATCTACTCCAACCTCCCCACCATGGGCAGGGATGCCTATCAACTAGACTCAGCTGCTCGAGGCCTCATCCAACCTGGCCTTGAACACCCCCAAGAAGGAGGCATCCGCAACCACCCCGGGCAACCCATTCCAGAGTCTCACTGCCCTCATACTGAAGAACTTCTTCCTAAGATCCAGTCTAAACCTACTCTGCCTCAGCTTAAAACCATTCCTTCTTGTCCTATCTGCAGACATCTTTATGAAATGTCCCTCTCCAGCCTTCTTCTAGGATCCTTTCAGCTCTAAGGTCCCCCAAGAGTCTTCTCTTTTCTAGGCTGAACAACCCCAGCTTCCTCAGGCTATCCTCACAGCAGAGATGCTCCAGCTCTTGGACCATTTGTGCGGTCCTCACACTGATAATTATTTTATTTCTCACACCACACAAATACAACTTACAGTTAAGTTTAAAAAGACAAACATGAGCTTGTACAGAAGATATCAACTCTTACGTGTCACATTTGTCATAGTTCTTACATCTCTCAAGACAGCAATGAACAATATGCAGTTCTTAGAGAGCCGCTGGTCCCTAAAGCTGTTGAAAATCAGGACTGTGCCTTAGTAGCTCTGCTAGCTCTTTCAGAATTTCACAACCTCAGCCACTCAATTAAGAAAACCTCTTATTCCCCCCCCTCCTCTACTATTTTGCTTAGCCTAAAGAAGTTTGCAGGCAGCTCTGTGTGAGCAGCAGCACTCCACGTGTGACCAAGCAGTATGGAAGCTGAGTGCTGGAGGATTCCTGTGGTTAATACATAACCTGTAGATTCACCATAAATCCAGGAAACATTTCCAGTGTCTGAATCTAATTATGCTTTGGGGGTATTTATTTATATTTTATTCTCTAGTGGGCATGACTGAAGGATGAGCTAACTTTTTCTGTTTGATTTTTTTTTTGCTGGTTTGTTTTCACGTTATGGTACATAGCAGAGCTCTTTGATTTACCAGGAGAACACGTAGCAGAAGTGTGACAGGGATGCTTAAAACAGCTCAGTGATGTTTCCTAGCTTTCAGCAAAAACAAGTGTAGCTAATAAGGTTTACTCAGGTTTGAGTGCATTTTTTTTTCAATCTGATCTGAAAAAGTACTCTTCTTTTTCTCAGCTAACTTGAAACTGTTGCTATGTAACTGATTCTATGAAAGCTGGCATATTTGCCAAGTCAGCAAAAATTATGGTACATAGTACAGACTTAGCAAGGAGAACACGTAGCAAAGACTCAGGCAGAAATGCTTAAAATAGAAACATAGAATCACAGAACCATTTTGGTTGGAAAAGACTTTTAGGATCATCGAGTCCAGCTACCCAGTCTGGTGCTAAACCATGTCTCTCAGCACCACATCTCTGTCTCGTAAACACCTCCAGGCTCGGGGATTCAGCCACCTCCCTGGGCAGCCTGTTCCAGTGTTTCAGAACCCTTTCAGTGAAGACATTTCTTCTAATATCCAACCTAAGCCTTCCCTGATGCAACATGAGGCCATTTCCTCTCCCCCCATCACTTGTTACTTGGGACATCAACATCCACTTTGCTACAACCCCTTTCTTGTAGAGAGCAAGAAACTCTCCTCTCAGACTCCTCCAGACTGAATGACTCCAGTTCCCTCAGCCACTCCTCATCAGACCTGTTCTCTAGAACCTTCATCAGCTTTGTTGTCCTTCTCTTTTCATAAAAAAAAAAGAAATCAAGTGTAGCTAATAAGGCTTCTTCATTTTTTTGCAATTCAATCTAATAACTCTTTTTTTTCGCTCAGCTAACATTAAAGTTGGCATATTTGCTGAGTTAGCAGCAGAATATTTTAGCTGCACATACTTTAACCAGCTAATAGCAATGTCTCTTCAATATTTAACAACTAACTCATGAAACTAATAAAAGTGTCTTTGCATTTATTCCAACTGTGTTGACGTAGGAGAAGATGAATACTCTGATTCAACAATTCAATGGAGATACTGAAACTAATATTTATTTTAAATGATGATGAAATTTTGACCATTCTTTGCCATTTGCTGAAGTGCTAAGGACCTAGGAAAAATGTTAGCTATTTACATTTGGAATAATGATTCAGCAAAGATGTCTATGAAGCTAATTGTTCCTCTCTAAATGCATATTAAGCATGTCTACATCAGAAAGCAAGAGTCACAGAATCACAGAATTAATTAGGTTGGAAAAGACCTTTGAGATCATCAAGTCCAACCTATTACCCAACACCTTATAATTAACTAAACCATGGCACTAAGTGCCTCATCCAGTCTCCTTTTAAACACCTCCAGGGATGGTGACTCTATCACCTCTTTAGGCAGCCCATTCCAATGGCAAATCACTCTTTCTGTGAAGAACCTCTTCCTAACATCCAACCTAAACCTGCCTTGGTGCAGCTTGAGGCTTTGTCCTCCTATTCTGTCACTGGGTGCCTTTCCCCAGATATCAGCAGGACAAAAGTACAACTTAGGAGTCCAATTTGAGTTTATTACTTTGGCTGCTCTACGTAAGAACTTAGAAATCACTTTGATAAAGCAAGATCATTAGAAAAGTCCAGTCAACACAAGCCCCCAACACAAGAAGGACATGGAACTGCTGGAGCGGGTCCAGAGGAGAGCCACGAAGATGATCAGAGGGCTGCAGCAGCTCTGCTATGAGGACAGGCTGAGAGAGTTGGGGCTCTTCAGCCTGGAGAAGAGAAGGCTTCGAGGAGACCTTAGAGTGGCTTTCCAGTATCTGAAGGGAGCCTACAGGAAAGCTGGGGAGGGACTATTGACAAGGTCTGGTAATGTCAGGACGAGGGGGAATGGGTTTAAACTGGAAGAGGGGAGATTTAGACTGGATGTTAGGAGGAAGTTCTTTACAGTGAGGGTGGTGAGACACTGGCACAGGTTGCCCAGGGAGGTTGTGGATGCTTCCTCCCTGGAGGCATTTAAAGCCAGGCTGGATGAGGCCTTGAGCAGCCTGATCTAGTGGGAGGTGTCCCAGCCTATGGCAGGGGGTTGGAGCTGGATGATCCTTGAGGTCCCTTCCAACCTAAACCATTCTATGATTCTATGATTCTATAATGAGAGTTATAAACAAGAAACTCATCACACAACTCTTATAATTGGAAAAGACCTCTAAGATTTTTGAGTTCAACCATTGACCTAATGCCACCATGACCATTGAACCACATCCTGAAGTGCCATGTTCACAGGTATGGGGACTCCACCACCTCCCGGGCAGCTTGTTCCAATGTCTTATCACTCTTTCCATAAAGAAATTTTCCCTAGTATCCAATCTAAATCTTTCCTGCCGCAATTTCAGGTCATTTCCCCTTGTCCTATCACTTGATACTAGAGAGAAAAGACCATGTAACTACTAAAACAACAGATTTCTTTTTTTTTTCTCATTTAGTCTATAACTCATCTTAAATTAAAAAAAAATAAGCCTTGGTATCAACACCTAAACCTCTTAAGGACATCCATCTTTTTTTTTCTGCTTTATGATCATTTTTAATTATACCTTTGCTTTCTAAGATATTCCAGCTCTCCTGCATTTCTTCTCCACTGTGTTCCCCTGAAGGCAATCTTATCTCCCAGTTACCTTACATCAGCTTTTTCTGCTACAATGCCTCCTCCTTCCTGCAGAACCCTAAATTTTTCAATCCATCCAACTTTCCTGCTACTTTCAGATCTTTGCTCAGGCCTTCCTTGGATTCCTCTGAGACAGAAATTTTCACACATTCCTCAGCCATCCTCCGAGGAAAGGTCTCCAGATCTCAAGTTATTATTGGCAGTCTTCATTGATTTCACTACCGAGATCCAGAGAGTTTCTATCAACTCCTGATTTTCAGATGGTCCATCAGTGTTCAAATGACACCTTCTTACTTCCCTGTTTTCACCTAAACTGTATTCCTTCTGTACTATTTTCCCCTCTCTGTTGCTATTGCCCAGATTTGACTGGCAGAAGTGGACCTTTCTGGACCTCTGAACAAGGACACATACTTCAAAAATAACAGAACAAATTAGGCTGGAAGGACTTTGGATGTCCAACTTCCATTCAAAGCAAGGTGACTTTCAAAGTTACCTCACAGAGTTAGATCAGGGCTTTACCCAGCAGGGCTTTTCTCTTGCTTGTCTTCTTCACTGTGGGAATTTCTCTAGATTAAGTTGCTTTGATACCAGCTGCATTGTACTTGGTCCTGCAACTTCTACTAAATTTTGACTTTTTCCTTTTAAGACCTTATTCTTCTAGCAAGTAAAGTCATCCAAGGTGGCAGCAGGTTGTCCTGCCCCTTGAAGTTATCTCCTTGCAGCATGTCAATGCCAGCTTTATAGTACCTTTATAAAAGAGTGGGTTTGTTCCAGTCTACTCTGATGGCCAACTGGTTTCATGGGTACCAGATACAATAAGGTGTATATGGGCTGCCCAGGGAGGTGGTGGAGTCACCGTCCCTGGGGGTGTTCAGGAAAAGACTGAATGAGGCACTTAGTGCCATGGTCTACTTGACTGGATAGGGCTGGGTGCTAGGTTGGACTGGATGATCTTGGAGGTCTCTTCCAACCTGGTTGATTCCATTCTATTCCATTCTATTCTATTCTATTCTATTCTATTCTATTCTATTCTATTCTATTCCATTCTATTCTATTCTATTCTATTCCATTCTATTCTATTCTATTCTATTCTAAAGATATAGATTTGGAAAAGTAAAACCCATTGCTTTTGTTGTTCTGCCTAAGATACTATGTTTATTCTTAGATACTACTCTTTTTTTTGTGTGGAGAGAGAAAAAAAAAAGCTTTAGATAGGACCTTTCCTTGATTAGAGAATTTACACAGGTATTAGCTATTTTGAAATTTTCTTTTGCACAGATAAATCATTTGAGGAAGCTTACTGAGGAGGATAAGAACTTGTTCTCCAATATGAACAAAAGCATCCTCAGGTGCTCAGATTTGCTGCTCTCCAGGAAGATAACGCCAGTGAACCTTAATCTTGCAAAACTAGAGTGGTTTTCAGAGGTCATTTGCCACAACAGCTTGCTGACTGAAGTTTTGCAACACACATTCAAGAGCAATGTTCTGATAAACCCTTATCCCACCTAAGTGAGGTGCCTTGAAAACTAATGAGTAGCGTGTTTTCATGGCTCACACGAGTCAATCTTCAAGAAGCATTTTCATACATTTGCATCACTACACCCTTCTCAGCTGGGGAATGATTTCATTTGGACAGCAGGAAGAATTAGGTTAATCACAGATGTTTGCTTAGTGTTTCAGGGTATCAAATCCAGACAGGGGAAAGTTTTGGATGAGGAAAACTCCAAGCCAGAGCCACCCCAGTAACACTGCAGTTTAGGTGGATGTTGCAGTTGGTTGAGTTTTCAGACCTCTTCTCAGCTGAAGTATTTAAAGATTCTAGGTATTCATTTTGGTTGCAGAGCTATCTTTTTCTAAACACCATGAAAATTAGGATTACCCTGGATAACTGATAGCAGACAGCAATCAGCACTTATCATTCATCACCTCAAGCTGATGATATCACATGCAGAGGCTTAGGCAAAAATCTAACTCCCTGATTTTTTGATTTTAACTGAGAAACATAACAGAAACAGGTATCAGCCAAATGCTCCTGGGTTAGATTTCAGCTGATGTGAGAGTTTTTGTGGTTCTCTCTCTCCACCTTTTTAAGTGGTTGTTCTAATATTTTTAATCTTGCATTTGAAACAATTTCACAAACCTACATTCCTTCATCTTAATGAGTCCTGGAAAACAGGAAATGAAGGGTTCAAAGAAAGGGCAGACAACTACTGTAAATCACAAAATATATTCCCTCCAGAAAGTGGTTATTTTAAAAACAAAACCTGATGGTCATTAAGAGATGTAATTATAACAGATTGCTTAAACCCTAACGATGCTGCTTTGAGGTAATCAGTCTCTACAATCCAATTCAGTGCAAAGAATGACATTACCTTTGCAAAGTGATGAAGTGAAATGCAGCTGGCAAAACATAATAAATCAAGGAAAAGTAAGACTCTCAGCTTTCAGGTAGGCCATTATAAAGGTCCACAGCTCATGTACCCTAATTTACACTGAACAGAGGGTCTGTCTCAAAAAATACTAATTCCTACTTGTATGCAGTACCATGTAAATATTATTTCTTTTTACCAAGCATGCAAATTCAATTATGAGACTGCATTTTCATTCCAAGAGAAGCAGCACAGCCATGTATATGGCAAATTGAATTACAAGGCCTCTATTTTGGATGTCTCTGTTTTTTTCTTTTGCTGAGGCACTCAAGATTTATGTTCACAACAAAACAGTTTCAGGCTCCGTTTTTACATTGACTATGGCTACCTTTAATCATATACAAATCAGGATTAAATGCCCAAGCAGCTGTACTCCCTTTCTGTTGGCAGAACAATAATGATATAATAGCCTCTATGTCAAGCACTCTCAAACAGTCTCTTTTCTAACACTTGTTTGCAGAACCTATTGAATATTAAATGTGCATAATGTCAAGCATGTCCCACATGACATCCTGGTCACCAACCTGGAAAAGCACAGACTGGATGGGTGGAGCACTCACTGGATAAGGAATTGGCTGGATGGTGGCATGCAGAGAGTGGTGATCAATGGCACAATGTCCACCTGGCGACCGGTGACAAGTGGTGTTCCTCAGGGGTCAGTGCTGGGACCAGTGCTCTTTAACATCTTTGTCAGTGATATGGACAGAGGAATTGAGTGCACCCTCAGCAAGTTTGCA
>WAAF01002961.1:139979-158033 GCA_013400475.1 Tricholaema leucomelas | reverse complement strand
TGATTCTATAAGTATGCTTTTTCAGGAAGAAAAAAAAGAAAAAAAAAAAAGGTGCAACACACCGAATATTAATTGTGATCTTATCTAACAAGCTCTGCTGATACTCAATTCCAGAGATATTTTGAGCTTTCACTACATACTTTGGTGCCATTTGCTTTATGTCTTGCTCATTTAACTTCCAGGCTCTGAAGTAATTCTTGAGTCTGCAATGGCCACCTGATTTTAAAAGATTTGACTCCCAAACAGAAATGTCTGCCCCAGTAGTAGCCTATTCTTATTTGTTTCGACAAGGAGTTTAAGAAAGCTCTTATCAGATGCCACATTTAATTCATGGTGTGAAGGAAATCCAACACTTCAAACCGTAAGAGCCTCACATCATCTTAGTTAAAACGTTCTTCTTTTCTTGAGCCTGTCACATGTGGAGCTTTATTTTTAGCTGACACAAGGGTTGAACATTAAGATAGGAGCTTTAATACCAGAAAAAAAAAAATCAGCTGGACATTTCTGTAATGTTTCTAATTATAAGCTAGAGGCACATTTTGCTAGAGTTAATGAAGTGCTTTGCTTCATTGCAACAGCAAACATATGCCCATGTAAGCTCTGGTGTTAATGGCCTGAAGACTTACAGGGGATGGGTGTCCTAGAATTATTCTGCCATGCTCCTAGCAAAATAATTCGACGTAGTAATACAACATGGAATAAAATCCTGCACTGGTAACTTAATTAGAACTGCTTGTCAATTAAAAAGAATTGCTCCTGACCTGAGGCTCAGTAGTACATTTGCAAGGCTCATGAAAAGATCAGATTAGCGTCCTTCATATCCACAGACCTTCCCATGCTGAATATGTACCCGCTGCTGTAGCTGTGTTTTAAGTGATGGAGCTAAACCTTCATTATTAATTTGATTAACCTTATCCTTTGCAAAAAGGTGCATCACATCTCCTGTAGTCAACTGGTTAAATAAGAAAAAGCAAACGAACAATCAACCCCCTGAGCACTGGTTACAAATGAGTTTTGGTGGCAAGCTTGAATATCCACACCATAATGAGCGTGGCTGTGCAGACCTGGGCTGCCCAGGGGCATCTGGGATACAGAAATACTCCTTACAAAATGTTATTAAAGTCTTGCCTAACGTTCTCTGGTTAGATTTTTTAAACTGTGTTTGTATATAGTGGCCATAAGCAATAGTTAAAATTGTTCAGATCATCCTTAAATGTCATACTCAGTACAGAAGCAAATATCAGTCTGCTCCTCTGGGGTAAAATGCTGCTCTGTGTGAATGTGTAATAAATATTAGAGGAAAAATACTCAGGAGGAGTGCTGCAGAACATTTCTGCTCTAAATGGAAAAAGGGAATGAAAAAGGGACAAAATACAGAACAGGCATGCTTGATCATTTTGCCTGAATTCTGCTTTTCCCCCCATACCCTTCATCTGTTTTCTGTCTTGCATGACTGTAAGTAATTTGAGGCAGAGGCTGATCTTTTTTTTTGCTTGGCACACTCCTAGCAGACTTGAAATGCTACTATAACACGCAGAACAATAGCAAGAACAGAAAAATTATACTGCATTTGAAATGGTTTCAGCATATTCAGAATCGTTTGGGTTGGTAAAGACCATTAAGATCAAGTCCAATTGTTAACCCAACACTGTCAGATCACCACTAAAGCCATGTGCCTCAGCGCCACATCTGCACATCTTTTAAATACCCCCAGGGGTGGGGATTCCACCACTGCCCTGGGGAGCCTGTTACAGGGCTTGACGACCCTTTCAGTGAAGAGATTTTTTTCTGCTGTCCAATCTAACCCTCCCATGGTGCAACCTGAAGCCATTCCCTTTTGTCCTATCTCTTGTTACTTGGGAAAACAGATTGACCTCCACCTTGCTGCAATCTCCTGTCAGGCAGTTGCAGAAAGTAAAGTCTATCCTCAACCTCCTTTTCTCCAGACTTGAACAACCTCAGTTCCCTCCGATGTTTCTCATAAACTTGTTCTTTAGACCTTTTGCCAGTTTTGTTGCCATTCTCTGGATACACTCCAGTACCTCAATGTCCTTCTTGTAGCATGGAGCCCAAAACCCAACCCTGTATTTAGCAAATTACAACAGCTCTTATAAAACTTTTTCTGTTCTAATGCAAATCAGTTCAGTGATTCGCCTGAGGGCAGAGCTAAAGTAAAGCAACACTGTGGACACTCAGTCATTTGAGTGTTCATAACTAAAAATACCTCATTTTGCATGACCTCTTTACCTATTGGACATGCTCATATTCAGACATCTTGTACTAAAAAGGCAGTTTCCACCCTCCTTCCATCTCTGTAGGACATAGAGAATCAAAAGCATACCTGTATAGCCAGTTTTACAGATGCAGTTGAAACTTCCAGGGAAGTTCTGGCAGGCAGCACCATTTCTGCACGGGTGGGAAAGGCACTCGTTGACGTCCCTCTCACAGGCCATGCCAGTGAAGCCTTCTTGACAACTGCACGAGAAGCCTCCAACCAAGTTGTGGCAAGTCCCATCATTGTGGCAGGGAGAAGGGAGGCATTCATCAATGTCTGTCTCGCACAGACTCCCATCGTATCCTGGCATGCACCTGCACACGAAGGGCCTGAGCGGCTCGTTGGCCACAATGATGACAGGGACGCTCTCATGACTCTTCAGACCTGGGCCCACAGCAAGCCTCCTCAGACAGCTCCCTCCATTCTGGCAGGGGTTCTGCAGGCACCAGTCATGGTCCACAGCCTCAATCTGCACCCCACTTTGGCGGAAGAGGATATCTTTGATGCTCTCAAAGAATGTGGCCACGCCGCTGGGATTCACATACTGGTTGTTGCCACGCTTGACAGCTGCCATCAGGAAGGTGTGGTTGCTCTCCTCGTACAGCCCATAGAGCTGGATGGCAGTGCCCAGTCCTGTCAGCTGGGAGCTGGCGATGCGCAAGAAGTGGAGATAGTGATTGGTCAGAAAATCATGCACACTGTGGGCGCTCAGGCGCAGGAGAATGCTGTTGTCAATAGTGGCGTTGGCAAAGCCTGAGAAGAAAATGCGGACACTGCTGGTGACAGCTCCATGCAACCCATCATTGCTGAGGACAGACAGGTCAAACGTGCCATCCGTGGACCTCGCCTGTGAGTACAGCTCACAGGTACCCCCAGGAATGCTGAAGAGGCTGGTGACTCCCGAAGTAAGGGAGCACTGGAAGCTGTCTAGCACATCTGGATCTTGTGGTTTTACGTTGCCCAAAATTCCACCTGGGAAGAGGTTGCCGTAGTAGTGAACAAAGATTTCTACTGTTCTGGGCTGAGATGGGTTGTCGTTTTGGTCTATGACCTTGATCTGCACAGTTCCTGTGGAAGACATCTGAGGAACACCAGAGTCTCTTGTAATCACCGACAGGTAAAATTCGCTGATTTGCTCCCTGTCGATCTCTCTCGTTGTTGTCAGCACACCAGTGGTGCTAAGGCTGAAGTAGCTGGTTGCAGGCCCAGTGCTGAGCAAGTAATACGTAAAGGGACCTTGGTTTGGAGGGAGATCAGGATCCAACGATTGAAGAGTCATCACAAGAGTTCCTGCACGGTTATTCTCCATGACTTCTCCTTGGCTGGTGGCCAAGGTAGGGCCGTTGTCATTGATATCTTCCAAAGTTACCAACAAAGAGGCACTTCCTGTAGCAGATGGTGTTCCTGAATCAATGGCCAGCACAGACAGGTTGTACACAGGCAGCGTTTCTCGGTCCAGCTCTGCAGTGACCGTCACCTGTCCTGTCTGCGGGTTGATGGAAAAGGCACTATTGTCATTGCCAGACCCAATGAAATAGGAAAACCTGCTCCAGCTAGGGACAGAATCCGAATCAAAGGCACTCACAAACGTGACATGGGTTCCTGGAGGAACACCCTCGCTGATTTGTATATTGTAGGCTCCTAAGGTAAAAACGGGGGGATCATTAGCATCCAGCACCGTAACATTAACAGTTACTTCGTCTATATCTGCACCACGAATGCTGCCCAAGTTTTTTGCCAGGACTTTCAAAGAAATTCGTTCTTCTTTTTCTCTGTCAAGAGGTCCTGAAACATAGATCTGTCCACTTTTCTGATCTATCTGGAAGCCCTTTTTTCTGCTGTTGCCAAAGATAAGGTACTGAACTTCTCCATCAGTTCCCATATCACGATCGCTTGCAAAAACTTCACCCACAACAGTACCTTTGGGGGCTGCCTCAGAAACTTCAAAGTAATAAAGCTTAGACACAAAGCGAGGCACATATTCATTTGTCCCTTCTAATTGGATGTTGACACTAGCAAAGCTGCACCTCTCTTCATCTGGAACATTAAAAGCCTTTACAGTTAAGTGGTAACTTTGTTTCGTTTCATAATCTAAAAATCCCTGAGTGGTGATAGTTCCTGTATTGGGGTCGATGACAAAGAGGTCACTATCTGAGGACTGAAGAGAATATGCAATCACAGCATTAGGTCCAGAATCAGCATCAGTGGCATTTAAACGAATAACAGTTGTCCCACTGGGGGCATTTTCTAACACGCTGGGAAAGTAGTCCTCAGGGTTAAATGCTGGGGAGTTATCATTCACATCAATGACATTAATGGTGACAGTGCAGTAACCTGTTCTGGCCACCCAACCTCCATCCGTGGCAGTAACGACCAGTTCATGCTTTTGGTGCGACTCAAAATCAAGTGGTTTTGCTAGTGTCAGTGTACCTGTAGTTGTGTTAATAGCAAAGGTGCCAGCCTCGTTCCCAGAGGAAATGTTGTATCTGATTAACCCATTCATGGCTGCATCTCTGTCTCGGGCCGAAACCGTCCTGACCACTGTTCCAATAGAGTGACTCTCTGGGATAGTAACACTCATACGGCTTTGAGAAAACTCAGGCGTGTGGTAGTTTTCTTCTGTTACTACTATTTCAACAGCTGCCTCAGATGAGAGTGGAGGATTACCTTTATCCTTTGCTTTCACTTTAAATAGGAAGTTTTTGTTCAAATCAGCCATTAGTGAGGATGACACAGAAATCCACCCTGTACTTCTGTCCAGTCTGAATTTATTTGTTTTGCTTTCCTCAGAGAAAAAGTATTCCACTTCAGAATTCAAGCCAAAGTCTTTCTCATCCACTGCAGTGACTTTGATCACATTTGTACCAACCCTCACGTTCTTAGTAACAGGAGTAAAGTATTTAGGAGAGAGGAACAGTGGTGCATTGTCGTTGCTGTCTCCTATGTTAATAGTGACGGTTGTCTCACTCATTAAGGGAGGGCTGCCTCGGTCTGAAGAAGTAACAATGAAGCTGTGCCTGTTGATGTTGACGTTGCTTGAGCCACTGGAGTTTTGGTACCTCAGATACTGCTTGTTGAAAATTTCCCCTGTGGTTGCATTAATTCTGAAGAACTCAGACTGGGATTTTATGAAGTAGAAGACTTGGCCATTCGACCCTTCATCAGGATCAGTGGCTGAAACCTGGGTGACCTTCAATCCTATCCCAGGCAGCTCAGGGCACTCTAGATAATAGGACGGCTTTGTAAACCGTGGGGCATTGTCATTGACATCCATGACAAATATGGTGACATCCGTGCTCACCGTCCACCCAGAGTCGTGTGCAGAGACCCTGATTCTGTAGCGGTCTGTGTCCTCCCTGTTTAGCGGTCTGCTGATGGTGATGTCCCCAGTGCTGGGATTTATGGTAAATGGGAGACTCGTATCCCTTATGGAATACCTACTGACTGCGTTCACCCCAATGTCTTCATCTGACGTCGTGACTCGGGTTACTGTAAAACCCAGAGGTGCGTTTTCAGGCACGGAAGCACTGAATATCTGGGAAAACCTCGGAGCATTGTCGTTTTCATCTAGAATGTTAATGACAACTTTGACGGTCGTGCTCTGGAGCGGGGTGCCTTTATCTGAAGCTTTTATGGTTAACATGTATTGAGACAATTTCTCCCTGTCCAAGGGCCTAACGCTTCTGATCTCACCAGTGGCTCGATTGATACTGAAACTATTTTCTGCGTTGCCCTCAGTTATTTCATAATCTATCTGTCCGTTCAGACCACTATCCCTGTCGACAGCAGCCACAGTCAGTATCTTCCGTGGGGACAGGTTCTCCACTATTTCTGCAATGAAAGGATCTTGCTCAAACTCTGGTGCATTATCGTTGATGTCCGTGACTGTTACTTCCAGTTTCTTATAGGAGGAATAGGGAGGAAAGCCCGTGTCTCTGGCCTCAATCCAAACCACATATTTCTGTATGGCTTCAAAATCTAAAGCCTGTCCAATGGAAAGCTGTCCTGTCACCTGGTCGACCAGAAAGGTGTTACCCAGATTACCACTGGCGATGTAGTAAGACAAGGAGCCTCCTCTGGCTGAAGATCCAGAGACAGTGGTGACAAGTGTACCCACTGCTTGGTTTTCAGGAAAGGTGAAGGTCTCCTGCTCTGCCTCAACACGAGGAAATTCTGCTTTGTTCACGAACCTCACAGTGACAGTTGTAGAGTCAGTCTTGGGGTACCGGCCCCCGTCCCTCACGTGGACAGAAATGGTGAGCTCAGACTCCCCAGCCAGCGGGCTTGCAGCCAGGATTGCGCCCCTCACTGGATCAATGTGGAATTTCTCAGAGTTTTTCCCCACAAGGGAATAATGGAGCTCGGCGTTGGATCCAGCATCCGCATCGGTGACAGTGACAGCAAACACAAAGGAGCCTGAAACAGAGAACAAAGGCAGGGCAGATCTTTAATGAATGTGCCGGCTGCGGACAAGCAATGCCACCTTTTCACTCAGGAGCATGTCCTGTAGCAGTGCACTCTTCCTTACACTGCTCTGTGTTTTTCTCCCCCCAGTTCAGCAAGGGGCAGGCGAGTGTGTGAGGCCACAAGATGTGGACACAGACAAAAACAATGTGGGTTTGAAAACGACATCACAGTGTATCCAGAAAAGTGCCTGTACAGATATCAGTGGGTGCAGCACATCCTGCAACTTTCTGGAAGTCTAGCATCTCATTTCTAGAATATTCATATTTTGAAAGCTGTAAACCCAGTAAGATTGACTGTTATGTTATTTTTTTTAATTGCTCATAGTTTATTTATTCACATTAAAAAAGAATCCTAGGTTTAACTACTATTAAGGTTGTATAATGAACAGGCAGCACCCATGGACATTCACCCTACACACTTAGCTTCCCTTGCAAACTCTTTACTTCTTATTCCTCAGATGCTGCTCTTTTGTCTCAGATAACTCTAGCTTCTGATTTGATAGGAGTATTTTGAGGACAGTACCCAGCAGGACTGCATTCTTAAAAGCAGGTGGGTCCTTTGAGAGAGGAGTAACATTGCACCGAAATACAAAACCATTGCACACTAGTGCAATAACAACAATATATTGCTTTTCAGATCTTTCACACACATGCTTCACAATGAGCTTGACTATATGGGCACTGTTTGCATTAACCTCTCTACATGTGCCTATCTGAAAGCAGAATCCAGGGTGTGCTTTTGCACTGGACTCTACAGATCACAGAATAGAAAAGAATAGAATCACAGAATGGCTTGGGTTGGATGACCTTTCAAGGTCTTCAATTAGATCAGATTGCTCAGAGCCCCATCCTGCCTGACTTTGAATATGTGGCTTCTACCGCCTCTCTGGACAACTTGTGCCAGTATTTTACTACCTTTTGTGTGAATTTATTTTTCCTTTTATCCAGAACAAATCTTTTCTCCTGTCAGAACAGGTCCTGCTAAAAAGATCATTCTCATATTTGTTATAGGTCCTCCTTTAAGTACTGAAGAGCCACAAGATCTCCCTAGAACTTTCCCTTCTCCAGGCTGAACAACGTCAACTCTCAGCTTTTCTTCACAACAGCCCTCTGATCATTTTTGTGGCCTCCTCTGAACATGTTTCAGCAGCTCCATGTCCTTCTTTTGCTGAGAACTCCAGAGCTAGATACAGTACCCCAGGTGGGGGTCTCACATCGAATCTAATGCATGGTATGTCTTTCAAATTTGACACTGTCCAACCAATTTGCAAAACACTCATTTGATGTTTGACTGGTATCAAAAGTTAGGAAATAGCCACCCCTGTACAAAAATCATTTTGTTTTTAGCCTCTTAAGGCAAAATCATTTATAGGCCAGAATGACTTTGACAGCATCCCCTTAAAACTGTACTTCATGTCACTATTTGTCACGTGCAATGATTTGTACTCCGGAGGGAGGAATATTTAGACAAGAGCTGTATTCAAATCCATTTGAGAAGTGTAAAAAAATAAGATTTTTGTCTCAGTAAAGCATATTCTATTATTATTATTTTTACTAGGTTTCCCTTTTAAACCTGCTTAAATGTAACAATGAAACAAAGCTTTTTCTTTCAAACTGTACAGTCAATATTCTGAGAATAAGAGTCTTGATCAAGTCACAAGGGTTTGTTCCTACGTTGGGGGGAAAAAACTACTCAAGATGGTATATTGGCTGGCAAAAAAAAATGTTTTTTAATGGACACCATGCTTGCTAGCAATCTCACTGTCAACTACTTTTCAAAGTAATGTGAAAATATATTAACATTTCTTTTTAAATGAAAAGTGAGAGATCTGGACAGGCTGGAGAGATGGGTGAAGGCAAACCTTATGAAGTTCAGTAAGGACAAATGCAGAGTCCTCCGTCTGGGGAGGAATAACAACAGGCACCAGTACAAGTTGAGGGCTGTCCTGCTGGAAAGGAGTTACCTAGAAAAGAGTGTTGGTAGACAGCAAGTTCTGCACAGACCGGCAAAGCGCCAAGAGAGCCAATGGCACCCTGGGGTGCATCAAGAAAAGTGTGGCCAGCAGGGCTAAGGAGGTTCTCCCCCTCTACTCTGCCCTAGTGAGACCACATGTGGAACACTGTATCCAGTTTTAGGCCCCCCAGTTCAGCAGAGACAGGGACTTACTGGAGAGAGTCCAGCAGAGAGCCACACGAATGACTGGGGGACTTGAGCATCTCTCCTATGGGGAGAGACTGAGAGCCCTGGGGCTGTTTAGGCTGGTAGAAGAGAAGGCTGAGAGGAGATCTGATCAATGTGTGCAAACAACTGAGGAGTGGGTGTCAAGTGGATGGGGCCAATCTCTTTTCACTGATAAGGAGCGATAAGACAAGAAGCAACAGCTACAAACTGGAACAGAGAAGGTTTCACCTCAACATGAGGAGAAACTTCCTTACAGTGAGAGTGAGAAAGCACTGAACAGGCTGTCTGGAGAGGTTGTGGAGTCTCCTTCTCTGGAGACTTTCAAAACCTGCCTGGATGTGTTCCTGTGTGAACTACCCTGGGTGATCCTGGACTGGCAGGGGGGTTGGACTCGATGATCTCTGAGAGGTCACTTCCAACCCCTAAAATTCTGTGATTTGTGAACCATCAACCAAGTAATCTGCAAACAAAAGAGTGCGCCCATCCCAAATTTTTTTTGCCAAGTTAAAACCAGATTAAATATTGCTTATGTTTTCTATATGTTTCCTAGCCATAAAGAGTTCCAACCAAAAAGCACTCAAAAAGATACTACCAGAAAACTTGATTTAAACATGTCAGAATTTAAAGAAATGCCCCCAAAAGAGCCACACAAAGGCTCTATGCTCTAAGTCAGAATACAGAAAGATTCACCAGTGCCTTAGTAAAATCATTTCATAATGTTGTTCTGGGAACAGGGAAGATACATAAACAAATTTATTCTTCCATAAAAAGGAGAAGTATTTGCAATTGTTTATAATTTAGAAAGAAAACTCAAGACATGAAAATTAGCCCTTTTTTTTCTTAAATTGCTTTGTTTTGTTTTGTTTTAATTCTTTAGATGGAAATTCTGTTTTGTAAACCATCTGTCTTGGAATCCTCTCTGCAGGATCACACATTCACATATGAAGATGATCAGAGGGCTGGAGCACCTCTGCTATGAGGACAGGCTGAGAGAGTTGGGGCTCTTCAGCCTGGAGAGGAGAAGGCTTCGAGGAGACCTTATAGTGGCCTTCCAGTATTTGAAGGGAGCCTACAGGAAAGCTGGGGAGGGACTATTTACACGGTCTAGTAATGTTAGGACGAGGGGGAATGGGTTTAAGCTGGAAGAGGGGAAATTTAGACTGGATGTTAGGAGGAAGTTCTTTACAGTGAGGGTGGAAAGGCACTGGAATGGGTTGCCCAGGGAGGTTGTGGATGCTTCCTCCCTGGAGGTGTTTAAGGTCAGGCTGGATGAGGCCTTGGGCGAGCTGCTCTAGTGGGAGGTGTCCCTGCCTGTGGCAGGGGGTTGGAGCTGGATGATCCTTGAGGTCCCTTCCAACCTAAACCATTCTATGATTCATTCTATGATTCTATGATATGTGCACACACGTGAAAACACATAGTGGTTCCACAGCCAACCACCCTCACTGCACTTTGGTGAACACAGTAACCTCATTGTAAATTTGGTAATACAGTGATCTTGTTAGGAAATCCTTTCACTGTTTGGAGATAGCAGAGGACCCAGTATTAGTTTATGCGAAATCTTGGGGGAAAAGACCCACACAACTCAAACCAGAAGAATACTTTAGCAAGCTCTCTCCATCCTCATGCAAATGCACAGTCTCCCCTCTTTCCCCTTGCAATGCCAATTCTGCAAAGGAGAAATATTAGTATTTTGGATGTGCTCATTTCTAATGTATTTATTTACCAGGACTGTTTAAACATAAACTGACTGAAAAAAAATCAATCCCTGCATTGCGTGAAGTTACTTTAATTTGGCTGTGGGTTCCACAAAAGGAAAATTGTTGCTTGGGTGTTTATTTATTTTATTTTACTTCACCACTTGGCCCAAAGAAAGGCAACGTAGTTTGCATCTGAGAGAGATACAGCCTTTTGGGAACTAATTGACACAATCCTCGGTAAGGACTGCCCAGGGTGGAAAACTAATATCTACGTGTAGGAGAAGACTTTGAGATGAGAGAAAAGGAAGTCCTGGTCTTCCTAATCCTGGCAAAATAATGTAATGACTGATTTGAGTGGATGTTAGTTTAACACTACCTCTTCTTTACATCACAGCAGGAAAATAATTGAATTTGGATGGAATAATTACCAAAGTGTGGGTGATCTATTGAGCCTTCCCATTATTCATTCCCATGCAACACAAATATAACAAACCCTGAGAAACAGCTGCAGAGGAAGATCTCAGAAACATTTCTTATGGCACAGCTTTTCCTTTAGTCAAGACATCTGAGGCATCCCAAATGCTGTCACTGATCAGGTTACCTGAAGTGGGGGGTGATGGCACGTGGGTGACGTAGGGATGGTGTTGGAATTTGGGTGGATTGTCATTGACATCGGCAACAGAGACGAGCACGCTGGCGGAACTGGAGAGAGCCTTGGGGAAGCCCCCATCGCTTGCCATGACCACTAGAGTGTAGTTCTCCCTCACCTCCCGATCAAGGAGAGCACTGGTGATGATTTGTCCCGTTGATGGGTTGATTGTGAATTGTGAATTGCCACCAGTAAGCCTATAGCTGGTTGAAAGAAAAAACAAGGAAGAAAAATTTGATGACTATTTCATAAGGGAGTTGCTGCCCTGAGATATCAACAATTTTCTGTACTCATCAGACCATCATGCTGATGGGTAACGTGGTTTCCCATGCATTGTCTTCTAACTGTCTACCTGTCTTCACCTCTTTTTTCTGTTCTATATTCCAAGACCTATCATAAATGACACTTCTGGTGCTTTTCAAGTGTAGCTTGATAGATTTCTTGTGTCCATACAGAACAAGTCTTGGTAGCATGCAAATGACAGAATGGTTTGAGTTGCGAGGAACCTTAAAGATCATAGAATCAACCAGGTTGGAAGAGACCTCCAAGATCATCCAGTCCAACCTAGCACCCAGCCCTATCCAATCAACTAGACCACGGCACTAAGTGCCTCATCCAGGCTTTTCCTGAATACCTCCAAGGATGGTGACTCCACCACCTCCCTGGGCAGCCCATTCCAATGCCAATCACTCTCTCTGGCAAGAACTTCCTAACATCCAGCCTATACATCCCCTGGCATAACTTGAGACTGTGTCTCCTTGTTCTGTTGCTGGTTGCCTCGGAGAAGAGACTAACCCCTACCTGGCTGCAGCCTGCTTTCAGGTAGTTGTAGACAGGAATGAGGTCCCCCCTGAACCTCCTCTTCTCCAGGCTAAACAACTCCAGCTCCCTCAGCCTCTCCTCACAGGGCTTGTGTTCCAGCTTCATCACCCTTCTCTGGACACACTCCAGTATCTAGTTCCCCTCTTCTCTGCTCTTGTGAAACCCCACCTGGAGTACTATGTCCAGTTCTGGTGGCCCCAGCATAAGAGAGACATTGAGTTGATGGAGTGGGTCCAGAGTAAGGTCACAATGATGATCAGAGGGCTGGAGCACTTCCCCTGTGAAGACAGACTGAGAAACTTGGAGCTGTTCAGCTTGGAAAAAAGAGCTCCAGAGAGACCTTAGAAAAGTCTTCCAGTATCTGAAAGGGGTCCATAGGAGAGCTAGGGAGGCACCTTTTACAATGGCTTGTAGTGACAGGACGAGAGGAAACAGCTTTAAGGTGTCTTTCAACACAAACCATTCTATGAATGTACAAATCTAGTTGGGCAGGGACTCCTTCCACTAGACAAGGTTGCTCAAAGCCTTATCCAACCTGACCTTTGGTTAACACTCTATTTTTCTGTTAATTCAGCTAATGGGTTTTCTACAAAACAAAGGAAACATAAGCTGGCTTAAATGAATAACTAAGATACAGATCCAAACCCTACACAGCTGTGATTAACATTGCATCTTCAGAGAACCCTGCTGTAGCACAGTAGCAGCTTTTTTGAGGAATATGATTCTGTGAATACTTCAGGAGAAAAGGGCTTTTATGACAGGCAGCAATAGTCCTCTCTTCACCTTTGTTAAATCAGAACAGTTTATGACAGAAGTAATAACAAAGGCCAGAAGCTCTACCTAGAGGACTGACAGCCAGCCTGTGTAATAAGCTGTGGCAACTTCTCCTGCTCAGTCATTAATTGCTACAGAATGCCATCAGCATTCTTTAATTGCTTAATTATGATATAATATGATGGCCATATGTAATTATTCTCCAGCCACAGCAATGTGCATCTAGGGTGGAAAGAATGTGCACAAAGCCTAAAGCATCATTTAAATCTCCCTAAATACCAGCAGGCAAACTTCATCTGTGATGTGCAACGTTTTAACCCTGTGTGAGGCGATGCAGAAGATAAAGACTTTCACTTCTGCATTTCCACATGTGTAGAACAGCTCAAGCTATAGCATTGGGAAGATTATATGAAAAACCCTTTAAAAATAAAATTAAAATGAAACCAAAATCCAAACAAAATAACCACCACCAACAACAAAGAAACAATAAAAAAGAAGAAGACAGACAAATTAAACTTGCCATAGGATAGTCTGATTTACATCTGAGGGTCACTGCTTGCAAAGCAACTAGACAAAGCAAGTGCATCCCAGCATAGTTACCAAAAAAAAACCCCAAATCCAAAAACAAAACCAAAAAAACTCCAAACAAGCAAAACACCAAATCCCCCCCAAAACTCCCAAACTTTAATGATGACAACTGGCATAAAAGGAATTTATCTGAAGTTCTTTAAATCTGGCCTTCTGACTGTGCAGTACTGACCCCTCTTACCTATACAAGTCTGCTCAAGTGTGCATTGCACCTAACAACCTCATCAGCCTCCTTTAATGACTTTACAGGTTACCACCAGAAATAAGAAGAGCTGGCATGTATGGATGTGGAGGTCCCTTTCAACTCAAACCACTCTGTGATTCTATGATTCTCTATTTAAGATTTGCATTGCTCTGAATGCTGAATCTGGGCAAATTCCATCCAAGTAAAACAAAGTATTTTCTTGAGTCTAACAAGTGTAAAACAAAACCTGAAAACTATATTTAAATATCTACTTAAAAAAGGAAAAAAAAAAACCAACAACATTTTTTATCAATTATTCTACTACAAGGTACTGAGTGAATAAGAGTAATGGCAGAGATACTAAAGCAATTCAACCACACTAAAGAAATCCAAGAGCAGCCTGATAATGCCTGATTACATGATGTGATCATACAATCACCCATGCTTTGTATGGAATTCTTCTTTCTAAAGGAGCTTGCCAGCAAGGGTGTATTTGGGTAAGAGTGAATAGAATTAAAATCTCCATTGTTTCACAATTTAATAAACAGTAATTTTGGATGCTTTTCAAATATTTAAAGATGCCAAAACATCAGTTTCTATTTTCAGCTTGTAGCTAGCTGGAAAGAAAATATGACAGCGTTTTATGCACTCTTGCTTTGACATAGCATAGCTCTGGTTTGTTTTACTTCCTCTCTTAAAAATTAGTGACAACCACAGGGATATTCTTATGCACTTTGAAGAGTGAACTGAGGTGAACTAACAAAATTAAAGAAGTTTCTATTCTGTTTTGTGAGTCTGGAAACAGAGACACAGATGTTTGAAGTCACAATAGCTAAATGTGCTGAGATGACCGATTAATAACTAATATGAAGCTGCTTTCTACTCCACTTGCAATAAATCAGTGGATAATCTTCAGCTTGTCACTGCCACTCAATATCTTCATTACTCTTGTCAGTGAAACTGGGAATAGCCAGTGTTCAGCCCAGTGCCTGCTTAAGTTCCATCAACTGAGCTCTGCAAACCACTTGGCATTTAAAGCAAAAATATCACATTCTAACTTTTTACTGAATGGGATAAACTTTATGCCTTGCTTCATAAAATTTTCTTTCTAAACTGAAGACATTAACTGACCACTGACTGACCAAGGAACATGCTGGCTTTCAGTGGAAGCTGCTGACTACATGAGTCATCAGAAGCAAAGCAGGTTGTAGCTGCTGTGGATTGTCCAGTGGTCTGCAGCATCTCACGTGAAGTGTAGATTAGCATTTTCACAGTATCACAGTCTCACAGTATTACCAAGGTTGGAAGAGACCTCATAGATCATCAAGTCCAACCCGTTACCACAGAGCTCAAGGCTAGACCATGGCACCAAGTGCCACATCCAACCTTGCCTTGAACAGCCCCAGGGACGGCGACTCCACCACCTCCCTGGGCAGCCCATTCCAGTGGCCAATGACTCTCTCAGTGAAGAACTTTCTCCTCACCTCAAGCCTAAATTTCCCCTGGCGTAGCTTGAGGCTGTGTCCTCTTGTTCTGGTGCTGGCTGCGTGAGAGAAGAGAGCAACCTCCTCCTGGCTACAACCACCCCTTAGGTAGTTGTAGACAGCAATAAGGTCACCCCTGAGCCTCCTCTTCTCCAGGCTAAACAATCCCAGCTCCCTCAGCCTCTCCTCGTAGGGCTGTGCTCGAGGCCTCTCACCAGCCTTGTTGTCCTTCTCGGGACACATTCAACCACATTTTGGGTGATATTGTACCTGCTTGTCTAATTTCTTAGGATTGCATAGCTCTGCATAACTAATAAACTAATGATTGGATTTGATGATCTTGAAAGTCTTTTCGAATCTAAGAAATTCTGTGATTCTGTGATAAGCAGGAATCTAAACTACAGCTAGGTTTGAAAAATCATTTAAGCTTCAAAAGAAGATCCTGCAGCCTTCCTCAAACATAGGTTTGCTATCACAAGTTAACACTAGTTTGGACATACCCATGGAAAAAAAAGGTGAAAGTAATTTGCAGCTTAAAAATTAAAGATGAGTGCAGCTGTGTTTTTCTTAGGGTGAAAGGTTTTAATTGAAGATAACTGAAAAAAAAAAGATATTTTGGATATTCTGCTATTTAACTACATCCCCAAATTTGTAGCAAATGTGTTTTTACAGCTGTTGCTTGTGTATTCATAAGTATTTGATGTTTGTCAATAATGATAATTCACAGCCTGTATCTTATTCCTTTCTACAGAGAATCCATACATGAACACTGCAAGCTGAAATGCTTAATCTATTTATATGTTGTTGAATTCTTTTCTTCATTTTTGTTTATTTATTTAAATTTGTGTACCTCTATACTCATTGAGAGCTATTGTGCTAGTTTGAAGCTAGCTAGAATGTTTTGGTGAGAAGAACTAGATTACAGGCTGTGAAAAGGAAAACAGAATGATGTCTCCTTCACTCATAGGCTTGCTGAGAGATGTAAGAACAAGAATCCAAACATAGATAAGGCACTACTTCTGCTTGGCAGCTCTGAGCTGCATGTCTTTATAGCCTCTCTGACATTTCTCTGATTAATCCACATTGCTTCCTAACCCCCTGGCCAAACCTCCATTCTTCCTTGGGACTGGGGTAAGTTTGAGAGGGGTGGGAGAAGGTGAAAGGGCAGTTGGGAGCCCCTCCTGGGGACTCAGGTTTCTGGGAGGGCTGTTGTGTTTCTGTAATAACTTTTACCTTGTATATTTCTGTCTATAACTGTATGTACTGTAAATATCTGCTTGTAAATTGTGCCAGCTGTAAATATAAGCTTCATTCAAATTTCCAGAGCTGGCTGAGTTTAGTCTGGGTGATTTCTAAATTGTGGGGGGGGCAGGGAACACCCAAACTATCACAGCTACAAATCTAACCTACTGCCAATTACACTCAGGCACCAGTTAAATTCATTTGCCTTGCACTTACTAAAAGTGACAATAACACTGCAACTCTAATTGTCCTTAACATGATTTTAAAAGTCTATAAAAAACAATAACAAAAAAAAAAGAAGCCCAGATTTGTGGAAATAATGTGCACAGCTGTCTTGCTGTGTCTTACAGTTTTATGGCATGTTGGTGATGGACAATGGGGGAAATAATCTTCAGGCAAGATATGAGGCAGTATTACATACAGTGAGAGCAAATGACCTACCTAATAACAGCATTTGTAGAAGCATCAGCATCTGAGGAGTTCACGAGCAAAATATCTGTCCCCGTAGGAGCATCCTCTGGAACTGTGGCAGAATACACATTAAAGGCGAATGTGGGGACATTGTCATTGACATCATCGACCGTGACAGCAATGGTTCCAGTGCCAGTGAGGGCAGGAGATCCTGCGGGAAAGCGGGATACAAAATGCTAGAGGTTACAAATACCACCATGCTAATCCGAGGTCTGCCAACCCCGATTTAAAGCCTAACGCTTGAGCATGTCACAGTTCACAGAGCAAGAAAGCCAATTCAACACAGAGGACAAGGTCAAATTTGTTTCAAAGGCATTCTGACATAAAGTACAAGTTGTGAAAGAAAAAAAAAGGGGAGGGAGGGCAAACCTCCTTTATTTTTCTTGCTCCATCTAATTCCAGCAATATTTTGTAATACAAACTCAGTGGAAAAAGATGGTCTTGGAACTGCTTGGAAGCCTTCCTGTAACAATTAGGATCAATTTGAACATGAGGTTGGCTTTCCTATTTCTCTAAGAGAAGATATTCAAAGGTGGCACACTGACAACCATGAAGACTCCAGCCCTTAATTTATTTATCCACAGAACAAATAGAGTGGAAGCAGTGGCAAACCCCAGCTTTCCACGTGGTTTTTCCACTGCCGGTCATACCCCTGACCTGGGGAGACTTTCTCCGAGTGGGTGAGAAGGTTGCAGAGCCTCCAGCCCCATTCAGATCTGATTTCTCCATGGAAGCAACCATCTATAGCAGCAAATAATGCTAGCTCCGAAGGGATATTGGCTTACAGGAAATTGGTCTGAACTTATTTAACCTACAGCTTTCATTCTCCTTGTTATTCTAATACTTAACTCTGATGAGCAGAAATAGCATGTTTATTCACGGGCAGTCTCTCTGTGTTTATTCTCCCAGGCTGGTCCTTTGTCAAATCCAAAAAAAAAGAATGAACTTACAAGGAAGAGTTTTACAAGTTTGTGCTAGTTTTGCCAGTCTGTTACACTTATTTTCAGCCAACACTCAGCAAGACCTCTTAGAATCATAGAATGGTCTAGGTTGGAAGGGATCTCAAGGATCATCCAGCTCCAACCCCCTGCCATAGGCAGGGACACCTCCCACTACAGCAGGTTGCTCAAGGCCTCATCCAGCCTGGCCTTAAACGCCTCCAGGGAGGAAGCATCCACAACCTCCCTGGGCAACCTGTGCCAGTGTCTTACCACCCT
>WAAF01002961.1:108690-132670 GCA_013400475.1 Tricholaema leucomelas | reverse complement strand
CAGTACTCAAGGTGTGGCCTGACCAGTGTTGAGTACAGGGGCAGAATAACCTCCCTCGTCCTACTGGCCACACTGTTCCTGACAGTCCTGAGAGTCATTTTGGATGGATGAGTGGTTGGTGTTGGTTGAAGCTAGTACAGAAGAAGGCAAATTACTTAATGTCCATTCAGGTTTTTTAAACCAAATTGCACCTCATTTTTGACAATCAAGGAGATGCTTTAGTTGAGTACAGGGCAAGAATAACCTCCCTCCTCCTACTGGCCACACTGTTCCTGATACAGGCCAGGTTACCGTTGGCTCTCTTGGGCACCTGGGCACACTGCTGGCTCATCTTCAGCCTACTATCTACCAGTACCCCCAGGTCCCTTTCTTCCTGGCTGCTCTCCAGCCACTCTGTCCCCAGCCTGTAGCGCTGCTTGGGGTTGTTGCAGCCAAAGTGCAGAATCCTGCACTTGGCCTTGTTAAATTTCATCCCATTGGCCTTCCAAACTTCTCTCTGTTCCAAATCTCATTCTTTCTCACAGCCAGGTACAAAGCAGTAGTTTTCCCCAAAGCTGGTTTAAGAAAACTCCTACTTAGGAAAACAAAGGGACTGCAGGGATAGAGCTGCCCTTGTGGAAGGACTACCTGTGCTGCAGGAGGGTCTGGCAAGTTTGGCATGACTGTGTGCACCACTAAGGCTTCTGGTGACTCAAGTGAGATTTAAAGAAAGTGGAGCTACAACTTAAAAGAAAGGCAGAGACTTAAAAAAAAAAATATTTTCTTAAACCCACAAAATTACTTCTCCTTGTTATAAGTTATTGCTGTAAACAGAAAAAAAACAGAGAAGCTGGCTCCTGCAGGGACTGCTGACTAAGGCAGTTTTTGACTGCTTTGACTCCTGAGTATCCCACAGCGAAATTCCTGTAATACAGGATTTTGAATTATGCTTCAAAAGCACCCTGTATAAATAGTGAAGATTAACCAGCAGGAGAAGCATTCAGCCCATATGTGCAGGTTTAACTTGTTTCATCTTTGCAATTAAGGTTTCCTGTAATTGTAGCTTTCTGTTTGAAGAATGAGATAGCAGATATTCAATTTATAATGTGTAAGGTTTAGCTTAAACAATGGTTTGAGATCACTAAGACTGGAAAAATCCCAATATTTCTCAAAGGCTGAGCAATTCCGTACCACAACTACTGCCCTATCTCATTCTTCTCCAAAGCAAATCACATTCTGTGAACTCATAAGCACATTTTTAGTAGAATTTCATATAAAGCTGATGTAAGAGGAAGGACAATCATTTAAAGCTAATTTTCTCTGGAAAATTCCAAACTAATCTTAGCAAGATGAATGGATGAATGAAGAGATAAGAGAGGAAGTGCAAGAGAACAAAAATTTACAAACTGACAATTCTTGCTTCCTTGAGACTTTTGATCATCTATTAAATCCTACATATCAAGCATTGTATCATCATAGGTCCTTTTTGCTTCTGTCTCTGTCAATACACAATCTCTGAAGAGAGACTAATGCTTCTAAAAGCTACAGTTTAGTAATTGGTCAATTTTATGTACACATTGATAACAGAATCACAGAATGGTAAAGGTTGAAAGGGAGCTCTGAAGATTATCTAGTCCGACCCTCCTTCTAGAGCAGGAAGATCTCCCATTATTTAACATTGTTTCCTTTCTTTTTCTTTTCTTGAACACAGTGAAATGGAGAAACAGCTCACTCAACAAACCTCAGCTAGAAGCAGTGCTTCTAAAGTAAGTCCATATCCACTGGATTCTCCATGATTCCAACAGAGAGTAAAAAGGGAAACGCACACATGAGAAGTGTTTGAATGGAGAGGCTGCACGCACTGAAATTGAAGACTGTTGGAAAAGTCCATGATTAGCTCCAAGCTATGAAGAATAAACACCTTTAAGATGTATTTCTAACTCTGCTTGCCTTGTCCAAACAAAACCCATCATCAGCTTGAGCTGGTTTCAGAACTGAAGTTCTGTCCATGACTTTCACTTGAGTAAACAGCTCTCACGGTTTTCACAGATATTTCAGCTTGCGTTGGGCAGCCTGAGCTATTTGCCAACCTGAATCAATGTCTCTCTCAAACCCCATCCCAGAGGACCCAGACACTTGGATTTGGCCCAGAGGCTCTCACTGAACTATTTTGAAAATAGTGATTTAATAATGAAGGTTTAACTCCAAACAGAAGACTAAATCCCTCAAGTAGCATTCTGCACACCTCAGAGGGCAGCCCTCTGAAGGGATAGGCAAAATCCTTCACCTGATTTGAGGAGTAGAAAAGTCATATCTGAATAGATGTTGATACGCTCTCTTTCTTGACAACCAGGAAACACCAGACTGACTTTGGCTTAGGTCCTCTTCCTAAATGGTTTTTTAGATTTTGTCTTCTGGAGAAGAATTAAAAGGTGCTAACAGTTTCCAGGCTCTCTGAAAGAGTAAGATCCTTCTATGAGCTTCCCACAACTACAACATGCCACTCTCAGAGACTGAGAGCCCTGAGTTAGTCTGGAGAAGAGAAGACCGAGAGGAGATCTCATCAATATGTACAAATATCTGAGGGGTGGGTGTCAAGTGGATGGGGCCAAGCTCTTTTTAGTGGTCCACAGCAATAAGACAAGGAGTGACAGGTACAAACTGGAACAGAGAAGGTTTCAGCTCAACACGAGGAGAAACTTCTTTACAGTGAGAGTGACTGTGCCCTGGAACAGGATGCCCAGAGAAGTTGTGGAGTCTCCTTCTCTGGAGACTTTCAAAACCTGCCTGGATGCATTCCTGTGTGAACTACCCTGGGTGATCCTGCATTGGCAGAGAAGTTGGACTCGATTTCTGGAGGTCCCTTCCAACCTCCAATGTTCTACGAAACTGCTAAGCACCAAGATAAGCATATGCCAGCTCCATTTAGCTCACCAAAGCCTGAAGCAATGTTTATATTTAGACCTAGCACAAAAAGCAAGGGAGAATGGACATTTCAAACAGAAATTTGTGAGTTGCTTGTTTGTTTTGCCAGCGCTGAGATACAAAAATAGATGAATTTGTTTTTGCACTACAACTTACACTTTGAAGGCAACAGGTTTTCACGCTGTGGACTGACTGTTAAGTAAAAATACAGCATACACTAAGAAAACAGGATGAGTATAAATGTCTTTAAGCCCAGTCACATAAATCTCATACAATCTTAACCCTTGAGATTCTTTCTTACCATTACTAGAAAATGAAGTCATCGTTTACTTGTCATTCCAAACACGGAAATACCTTAAAACCTGTTAAAACCCAAACCAACTCCATTGTCAGATTTCATTTGGCTTTAGGATTGAAGGGAACCAAAAGCCTGTCTCAAAAGTGAATTCCTGAGGAGGATGTAACCTCTCTGCTTGCTTGCCCTCCTGCATTCTTGAAGGAAAGAATGCAGAAGTTGTGAGCCGACATTTTCTAAAGAAAAAACATATGGTTGTTTTTCCTACAGGCCAGGGATGTATACAAAGAACAGCTAACTAAATACAATAATCAGTCCATTGATTCCTGTCTTTCAGAACTATTTACCTAAATCAGTAAACAGATTATTAAAAGCAAGCAAAACAAAAAGAAATAATTAAAAGAGCCCACAAGAATACAGCTTCTAATTAGAAACATCCCATTTTGATCTGGGTTTTATTGTGGCAGTGGGTCATTCTGACCAACCAAATCAAAAGATGGTGCCTGCAGTTTATTTAAACAGTAGTCCTGGGCAGCTAGCAGGGTTTCCAGATGTGCTACTCCACCTCCCTGCAACCAATAAATAAAAGGAGGAGGACTGTTGGAATGCTAACATTTGCTCCAGAAAACTGCTCAAACAGTTAAAGACAGGGATGATAAAAGCGGCTGCACCAGTGCTTGTCACCGTGCCAGAACTGAATGTTTACCCAGCGCTGCAACCCCACTAGATGGGGGTGGGGAGGAAAAGTCTAGAAAATCTCTTTTCCCAAGCATTTTGTCATGAAAAAGGGTACAGTGAAGCAAAACAAATGATTTACGTGGTAGAAACAGACCCATAAAGACACATTCAAATAGCTGCGCGTAGGTTTCTTGGCGTTTCTGTTAGCAGACGTTTGAGGGGAGCATCTGCACTCTAAACACTATCATCTTATTCCACAGTCCATCATTTTGCCTGTCGTTATATTTATAATTCATGCACTCTGCTCTTGCAGCCCATGCTGCAAGAGGAGCTCTAAACTGAGATGGCTGGGCTTTGGGCTTCAATTATGGTTTATTTCTTGACCAAAGCCACAGGTGCACAGCTCTGAAAGACGCTGAATGTTCCTAGTGATGATGGACGCTTTCTGTGTCTTTGTAAATCCCCACTACTTAGAGCTGCAGTCTAGCATCTGAGAGCCACTAGAAGTCAGAGCAGGGTGGAAGTGCAGGCGTAGGGGAAAAAGTGATGAAAAAACTGAAATCAAAAACTTTGGTGCAGATTGTCTTGTGGAAACTGGGCATGGAGCAGGCTGCACGGCCACAAATCACTGAGCCAAGCACCAGAAAATGTTTTATCAGTATTTTCCCTCCTCCAGAGTGGAAGGAAGACTCTCTACTGACCCAAGATCTACCCTGAGGACCGGGTGGAGGTTTAGCAGGCTAGGCCAAGGAATAGTTGGGTCAGAGCCAGGATTATGAGTGACTTCTCTGGGCCAGAGAAGAGATCTTGCTTGGAAAAGCACTTCTTTAACAACTATCCAAATTTCCATCACTGATGCATGTGGTCCCACCAGTGGTCCTCATTTGACCTGCCCACCAAACATATGAGCAACTGAGCACTTAATAATTCCACAATTCTTCTTGTGTGCCCAGGAGTGAGATTTGGGCTCTGGATGAGTATGCCTGCATAGCATGAAAAAGCACAGAGATTTCTGAGGCAGTGGCCCAGGCTAGGGTAACACTGTAAGAATCACGGTCACAAGCTGATGAAGTGATAATAAACACTGGAAAAGTAAGAAATCTCTGATTATGAATAGGGATATTGGGAAGACAGCCAAACCCAAGTTGAGAATCCATCAGTTCTTATGCCTAAAGGAGCTTCTAAGTATGTTTGTGTCTGTTTCCTTAAGAGAAAGGGATGAGTTGGCATAGACTTCCACAGGAGCAGGATATCATCTTGGAATGTATTAAATCAGTCAGCAAAGCCTATAAAAATTGAAATGCAGATTCTAAGAAAAAGTGGAAGCGAGTTGGACGGTCAGAAGTTTGCCCTCATTGTGCTACCCAGACATTTCCAGAGTTAACTATATCTGGATGTCTACCATGATTTTTATCTATTAAAAAACAACTCTAAATAAGCTGCACCATATATGGCAAAACTGTCATTGGGCTTGCTAAAGACAATCCAAGAGACTGTTTATTACAGCTAACAAAAGCCAAATTCTAAGTGCAAAGTATAATAGCATTCTCTTGATTTATTTTCAAAGATAATAGGGATGTGGATAATTTCAGACAAGTCTGCCTTTTTCAGCATTTTGGCAGGCACTGTTTTTCCTGCAGAGGACCACTACCTGTGGTTCTGGTTGAAAGCAAAATGCTTCCTAAGCATCATCAAATAAAACCTTTAGACAATCTAAAGGAGGAGTTACACTAGGCAAAAACTCGGACGTGCCTTTCAGAGTTTCTTTGATAAATGTTTAGCAGCTGCTCAAGACCATAATCCCCAAAGCACTTTTCTTACTCACTTCAAGACTGTGTCATTGCCATCTTTCTGCTAGCACAACCAGAACTACCTGATATAACAAAGCAGGCACTGACTTGCAAAGGTCGGTGTGCTACCACCTGGAAGTCCACCACATGCACATACTGATAGCTTTTGGAGTCTTTTGTCTATTTCAAAACTATTTTATTTTTTTTTAATACATTCCTCTTTTTGTGATAAGCTGAAAGTCTTTCACGAAGGCTTCCTCCCACACAATATTTTTCTAACTCAGCTGCCAAATGTCTACAGAAGTACATGTGCATTCTATGTATAAGAACATAATTTACAGCAATAGAAAACCTGAGATGCAGCTCAACAGAAATTCCAGAGTCTGTAAGCTGGTCTGTTTATTCCACACTACTGTGACATATATGGCTTTTTAAGAGGGTTCCAACAAATTATATGTCAGAGTATTCTTTACTACATAGAATGCTTAAACTCAATATGACTAATTCAAGCGTAACAGAGATGCCCTAGAATTTCTCTGTTATATCGTATGTTTAGAGTATCTATTCTGACTATGGTTCATATTCCACTTCCATGAAATCAAGAGAAGTTCTGAAATTGACTTCAAGTGAAGCTGGACTATTTGCTGTGATATTTTAGTTTAGGTAAATCAGCACTAAGATAGTTTTCAATGTATTCTTTGATGGCATGAATTTAAAGCAAATCTTCAGTCTAATCGCAAGATGATATTGAGCATTATTTGCCAGGCTGGTTGAAAACTACATCAAATCAAAGCGGATTAGTCAGACTGCAAACCTAAACACAGTTTAATGTAGAGCAGTTACATTTACTACTGACTATTTGCTTCTGAACACTTTTGCTAGTATCCTTTAACACTGATAGGAGAGAATTTGTGAGTTAGCTTTGTAAGAAAACAGTAAATTAAGAAAACAAAATAGCTTCAACCAGGGTTTAATCAGCACAATATCTACATGTTTAAATGTGGGACCTAATAAAAGATGCTGCTGTTCTTGTCAGTCATGTATGGCAAAGGCCCCATGCACACTTCATATGCTGAAGTCTCCCCCAAGTTATGTGAAACTCAGAGTATTTCCCAACAAAAATAAGTATTTGCATTTGGTACACTTGGGTAAATCTCCTGGATTTCATATCTTTTTGGAACTAGAGTCTAGAAAGATGTGCTCTTGTCAAAACCTTGGCTCACACACAGTGCTAGGCATGTGATACAACTGACTTCTTGCTTCCTGCCTTCTTCCAAGGAGGACACTAATTGTTGCCCATGTGACTACCCTTACCAGTTCAATGTTTGGGTATTCTGTACTTAGAGCTAATAAATTCTGTACAGACCCAACTGAATCCAGCCAACTTGGACTGAGAGAGTAAACAGACATCAAGTATCTGCTTTCCCTCATAAAACCAGCTCCAGCTTCTGAAGGGACATAAGGACGTTCAAGGCCAAGCAAGTCCAAGTCACAAGTGACCAATTTGTGGCTTTAGAGTAATGGAGAGCCAGATTAAAAACACAGAGTACTGCATCTCCAGCCAAAGCACAAGACAAACAATATCCCAAGTCCTAAAACTATGTTTCTCAGCTTTAGCACGGCTCAGGCTGTGAAATACCTGAGCACTGCTGCAATAGGAAAATATAAGCCATAGATGTTGTCACTGACATGAGATCCTGAACACAATATGGCAGAAAACAAAATAGTATCCACTTGTCAATAAGTTGGGTTTTAATCTATTTTTATCATTAGAAAGTAAGAATAAGTTCTCCAGCAAATTAAACCCATCAGACCACATGGGATCAGAGATCAGTCCAGAATATGACACAGGATGTCTCTGTCACTAATGCTCAGACCAAAAGCTGACATCACAATTATGTTGTCAGACACCTCAAATGAAAGTGGAATTACTCTTCATGTCAAGAATTCACATCCTATTTTAAGCTGAAGGAACTTGGAACAGTTTTAAGATTACGGAGCAAATATGTGGCTGGATGCTGAGCAAAGGAAAGAAAATGTTGAAACATAAATTGTCATTACTTTCCTGGGGTATGATTTTGGTAAGATTAACTGAGTAGTTCATAGAGATTTTCTGGCTACTGAATTGACCTGTCTGCAGCATTTTGATGACATTATACTGGGGCTTATTGCCATTTAGATTGGTTTTCTACCACCATGTGTGAAGGTCTTACGACCTAGGTAGGACCACTTACTGCTGCAGAGCAAAAGTGAACCTACATAAATCCATAGTGAGTACTACTAACATCACACAACTAGAGGTAAGGATAAAATCCTGATTTCCAAACTCCCTTCAACATTAGATAGGCCCAGCTCTCCTCACAGCGATCTCAGCTGAAGCTTGGCTACCAATCTCCAACCTCTGAAATTTCAGATCACCATGAAAATATTTCTTTGCTATCCAGACCACAGCACTTTCCTGTGACATCGAGATTCATCAACAAACTAATCTTTTTGCTTTACCTGCATCCGCAGCTGTGATCTGTAGCACATATTGCTCCTTTGCCTCCCGGTCCAGGCTCTGTACCAAGCGCAGCTCTCCGCTGGGCGAGAGAGTAAAGGCTCCTTCCTCATTTCCAGCCAGCAGCACATATGTAAGCTTGCTGTTCAGGCCTTGATCATCATCTCTTGCTACAACCTACAAAAGTAAAATGAGCACATGAGAATACATATCAAGAACTGACGAACAATGTCTGCACAACTTTATTGGGGTACAGGAAATATTCTCTCTGACAATAATCCAAATTAATAGAGTCAATTGTTTTAAGAGTGAGTATAAATTAGCTGCAGCTATAAAAAATACTTAATGCAGTAGTGATGGCCTTAAAAGTATAGTTTGAAAATGTTAAAAGTTAATTATTTTTCTCAAGTATAAATAAAGACTGTGTTGGGGCTCTGTGAAAATGACAGATGATCTGGTATAGGCTGAGCTCTCTACCACAGCAAACACTTCATGTCCTGAATTCATTTAATGCTCTTTTGGTATCCAGCACAGAGTCTCAACTCACATAAGCAGGGATTAGACTCAGAGATGTGCTGCATGACAATTGAGATTGAGATGAGAGATAGAACAAACTTAAAGTTCCAGTGCAAGTAGGAAGATAGGTGGGGAAGACAAAAGCAAAACTCCAAACCATGATATAAACATGATAAAGACCAAGCAAAACAAAACCCACACCCAAACAAACAAAAGAGAAACCAAGTCAATGACCACTGCACGCTGGATTATAGCAGGAGGCAACTTTTTATACTATATACTGAGGAGGAATGTGAACCCGAGGAAGAATTTTTTCACTGTGAGGGTGACAGAGCACTAGAACCAGCTGCTCAGGGAGGTTACGGAGTCTCCCTCTCTGGAGACACTCAAGAACCATCTGGATGCATTCCAGTGTGATCTGCTCTAAGTGATCCTGCTCTGGCAGGGGGACTGGACCAGATGATCTTTCAAGGTCGCTTCCAGCCCCTGGCATTCTCTGATTCTATGATATACTGAAGTGTGCTAACGACTGTAGGAAATACATATTTATTTGCTGAATATACTCACCTGAAGAATAACTTTTGGGAGCGTCTCCAAGTTCTCAGGGACATTCACAGAGTAGGGAGAAAGTTCAAATGTGGGAATATAATCGTTGACATCCTTCAGAACAATACTGACTATGGTGGTGTCGGTCCTTGGGCTGCTCCCGCGGTCGGCTGACTGAACAGTCAGTGTGTAGGAGGGCTGCTTCTCTCTGTCCAAAGGCTTAGCAACTGTTATCACCCCTGTCACAGAATCGATCCGAAACTCATTATTGGCATCTCCACTCACAATGGCATAGCGGACCTGCCCATTTGTACCTTCATCTCCATCTGTAGCAAACACCTGGATTAAATCTGTCCCTGTCAAAGTATTTTCCTTCACCTCTACTTTATAAAGCTTTTGGGCAAAAAGAGGGTCATTGTCATTAATGTCCAGGACTATAACAACCACATCTGTAGACGAAGAAAGAGATGGCTGGCCCTTGTCTGTGGCTACCACAGTCAAGGTGTAGTTGGACACAGTTTCTCTGTCGAGCTCCCCAGTAAGCCTCACTTCACCATCAATGGTGCCAATGCTGAACTTGTTTCCCAGGGGCCGGAGCAGGCTGTACTCGATGTAGCTGTTGGGACCGCTGTCAGGATCAGTCGCCTGCGCTTTGAACACCACCGTATCTATCGGCGTGTTTTCTGGGACGTAGGTCAGCTTTGGGGAGATGAAGCTTGGAGGGCTGTCGTTCACATCCAGCAGAATAATTGAAACTTGGGCTGTGCTTGTGTACCTGGAGGCTGGGAGAGGGGCCATGTCATGCACTTGCACCACAAGGCTGTAGAACGACTGGCTTTCCCGGTCCAAAGGCTGCCTGATGCTCAGCACCCCACTGCTGTCGATGCCAAAGTGCCCCGCGCTGTCCCCAGATGCGATGCTGAAGGACAGCTGTGAGTTGGAGCCTGATGGGACACAGAGAACAAAGGTAGAGAGAGAATATGAATTCATCCCATCGACCTAGTTATAAATGTTTCTGGCCGCGTTTCCATGGGAAATGAGGACTGTACAAATGTGCTGCCTATTCAGCCTCCTCATCACCATTTTTTAATGCAAGTTTCACAGGGGAGAAGAAGCCTTTGAAATAATTATTTTCTGACAAGAGCTGAAGAGGGAGGATGGGAGGAAGGGAAGGATGTTAATTGGAGCAGCCACAGAGGGAACAGCCAGCAAAGTTCATCTCTGCATTTCATTCAGCAGAAGCTGCATGGTGGTAACGTGTAGCTTTTCCACCCTCTACAATACGTAGGGATAAAGGTTTTGAGAGGTTTTTCTTCAGAAACTAAGACTCAGTAATTCTGCTGCTCCAATGGAGGTCTATTTCCCTCCATTCTCCTCAGTTTAACTAAGCAACATTATTATTAATGTAATTATTTCATGAATTCTTCCACTTGGTTAGAAAAAGCCACAACCAGAAACTCCCAAGCCAAGATGGAGCAAGCCAAGAGTGAATACTGGAGAGAGGTATGCATCCCATATACGGCATGGTATTCCAAAGTGTCTGATGAGCAGTCCTCATCTCGTGATGGAAATGCAACTAGCAATTATGGTCAAGGGAGAAATTTATAACTCTGGTAAAGGAAATGCATTCTGAACCTTGACAAGGCTGTGAAATGACCTTAAATATGCCATTCAGGAAACAATTTATAGAATGGCTTAGGTTGGAAGGGACCTCAGAGATCATCTACCCCAATCTTGCCATGGGCAGGGACACCTCTCAAGTAGACTCAGCTGCTCAAGGTCTCATCCAACCTAACCTTGAACATCCCCAGGGAGGAGACATCCACAACCTCTCTGAGCAACCTATTTGAGTCCCACCATCCTTGTACTGCAGATCTTCTTCCTATGACCCAGTCTCAACCTACTCTTGCTTCAGCTTAAATCAATTCCCCCTTACCTATTGCCTGACACCCTTATGGTAAGTCCTTCTCCAGCTTTTCCGTAGGATCGCATCAGATATTGCAAGGCAGCTCTAAAGTCCCCCCCAGAGTCTTCTCTTTTCTAGCGTGAACAACCTCAACTCCCTCAGCCTATTCCCACAGGGTGTTCCAGCCCTTTGACCATCTATGTGGCCCTCCTCTGGACTTGCTCCAACAACTTTATGTCCTTCTTAGGATGAGGACACCAGAACTGAACTCAGTATTCAAAGTCAAGTCTCACAAGAGTAGTGTAAACGGGAAGAATCACTTGTCTTGAGTGTATGCTAATGGTTCAACTCCAGAGTTCTTGCTAAACCACTTATTTTTGGGAATACTTAATCGAAAAGAGTCTTCTCTCATCCAGCCAGCCAGCCATCTTTTAACTAATTTGAAAATGTTTGTTTTCTTGGGTTTGGGTCATAAAGACTGCGATTTCAGAATTAGGAGATTAACAGACCACTCACTACTAATTTACACCTCAAACTTGCCTCTTCACACAAAGAAACCAAGCTGTTAGCTTAAGCAGCTGATTGCTATGCTCTGCATTTTGTCATTTTTATTCAGGACTCCTCTCTCTGATTGAATTGCTTTCATAACAAAATTATTCCTGCACTAGATTTATTAATCTCTTCCATTGGTTATGTTTGGACTTGGGGACTCGAAGCTTTCTTATCCTTTCCCCAGTGGCTAGTCTAATTGGCGTATTTCCCTCTCTCTTCTTCTCTTGTAAGAACTCAATTATGAAATAAATAGAATCAAACATGAAAGACAAAAATATTTTAATGAAATTAAAGAAATTAATGCATTTATATGCTAGATATTAGTGTTTCTACATTACTTTGATCGAGTGAATCTTTGTGACAGTTTAACACTAGTCCATTTTTTTTGTTGTTCAGTTGTATTTCAAATGGCTAATTATATGGATGAAAGCCTTCTGACTTCAGTAAAGTACTTTCTTAGCAATTCAAGCTTTTTGCCAATTGACTTTGCATGGGTAGGAATTAGATCTCATAGAAGAAAATTTACTTAAACTACTTTTTTTTTTTCTCCCCACTGTTTTTTTTTTTTATAGTGTTTTTTTCTTCTTATAACATTTATTGCTTGCAAATTCACCTCCGTGTACCTTTTCATTCCTTGTCCTATAATTTCAGAGGTTTCAATGTTGCTAATGCTTCTGCAGATTAAACCATGGAGCAGGAGAGTTGTCTAAATATCAGCACAGTCAACAATCCCATGTATCAGTATAGGTTGGAGACTGACCTCTGGAGAGCAATGAATGGGAAAAGGACTTGGAAGTCCTGGTGGATGGAAGGATGGCCATGAGCCAGCACTGTGCTCTTGCGGCCAGGAGGGCCAATGCTATTCTGCGGTGTGTTAGAAGTGGTGTGGTTAGTAGGTCGAGGGAGGTTTTCCTCTCCATTGACTCAGCCCTGGTGAGGCCTCATCTGGAGTACTGCACTCAGTTCTGGGCCCACCAGTTCAAGAAAGACAGGAGACTGCTAAAGAGAGTCCAGCACAAAGCCACAAAAACGAATAAGGAAGTTGAACATCTTCCTTATGAGGAGAGATTGAGGGAGCTGGGGCTGTTTAGCTGGGAGACAAGGAGACTGAGGGGTAACCTCATTAGTGTTTATAAATATGTAAGGGGTGAGTGCCAGGAAGATGGAGCCAGGCTCTGATAGGTGATGTCCAGTGACAGGACAAGGGGCAATGGGTGGAAGTTGAGGCATAAGAAGTTCCATGTGAACCTGAGGAAGAATTTTTTCCCTGTGAGGGTGACAGAGCACTGGAACCAGCTGCCTAAGGGGGCTGTGGAGCCTCCCTCTCTGGAGATATTCAAGAATCATCCAGATGCGTGTCAGCATGATCTGCTCTAGGTGGTCCTGCTCTGGCAGGGGGGCTGGACCAGATCATCTTTCGAGGTCTCTTCCAGCCCCTGACATTTTATGATTCTATGACTCTTTCAAACACAAGCTGACATTCTGAGTTTCATTTATCCCTTCTCCCCAGGTTTGGAGCCGATCTTTTCTTAAGGAGAACACAGGGGCATTCTCTTTGTTGAGATTTGGGTTTGTTTAATCTGAGGGTTAATCTTATAAAACTCAGTGAGAGCTCAGATGTGGAGTCACTGACTTTTATGATGATGCTTTTTTAAGGGTCTTGTTTCTGGTTTTATTTGTTTATTAATGAGACAACAAAAAGTCCTATTTCCTCCACTCTGTAAATATCTGTGGAGTCTAACTGCAGAATGCCACTGGGTTTTTGCCTGGAGGAATACTTTTTGACATATACACAAGTATTTGCCTTGCCCTGAGATTTTTCCCTGCTCATACAACATAGAAAAAGAAATGAGAATCCAAACCTCAGAATGAATGTGTTTAAGAAAACTGAGTTCTTTGTTGTTCTGCAAATAGCCAAGATCTGCAGCTGATATTTACTGAGTATCTGCATATGAAACTGTCCAAGCTGAGATAAACAGCAATTGCTTCCCAAGGGGTGTGCTGAATAAGAAAATGAAAACTGGGGCAGTTTCACTTTTCCCATGGGTTTATCTTTTATCAGTGTTTATCCTCAAACAAGACACATATCTCATTATAAAACAATATAGTTTCAGAGCTCCTTCAAACTGTGAGTTTATATAAACAATCAATGAAATAGCATTGCTCTGCATTGAGTGCATTATCTGTGAGCCATATGCACAGAAGTACAGTCCTAGCTATTTCTGTGCTCCAGACAAATGTAAGATGACAAAGGATAACAAGTTTGGGCTTGAAACAGAAACACCAATAGATCATAACATTTGCTGAAGTTACAGTCCTATGGGGGAACTCAACCTGGCACGCTCTTGGAATGAAATTTCTGCCCTATTAAGTTTAAATCCAGACTGTTAGAAAAATAAGCATGCCAGAAAATGTAAAAGGCAAGATATCTGACTGTTCTCTGCATTGCTCCTCAAATCCTCATTTGCTTCCCTGATAGCTGAGTGCATGATGAATGTAAAATGATATCTCAGTGCTATGATACCATTTACGTCCATTGCACTCAGATGGGAATTAATGTATGAGGTGCAGGGGAAAAGGAAAACAGACTCATAATGGTTAAGTGAAATTAACTTGCAAAAAGATTTGAAATCAAGTATTGTACTCCTAACAGGAAAATAAGAAATAGAAGAGGAGATAGATTAGACACAATCCCATTTATCTACAGGTCTGAAGGAACACTCCCTTCCCTGGATACACATACTGCAAGCACAAGTTCCTTCTCCAATCTGTAGTTAGTTTACACAAAATAAAAGCTTTAGCAAGGGCAGTGAAAGAGAGACCCATGCAAAAAGAGCCAGCATCACCAGGTTATAATTTCTGACTTGCTGGCTTATTTTATGGAATCTCTTCTCACTCACACCATTTGATCTCAAAACCAGTTGCGCAATTCTTACCATGGAAAGTTCTATCCATCGGCACAAAATCTGTGTTCCCACAAAAATGTTTTGGGTTCAACAACTCAGCATTTCCTGAGGAAAAACTGGTTTACCGAACAATCTTGATTGGCTTAGTCTTTTTACAGGCATAAACTGTGACTTCTCAAAGCATGTAGGTGCTTTGTGCCTGAAGCGCACATTTCAGTGCAAGACACTGGGCTTTGCTGAAGCGGTGTCAAGTTGAGAGGAGACAAGGTTGCTTAATGTGTCACAAAAATAACTTTAACCTGCAAACTCACTACAAATGCTATGAAGAACTTTGCATGAAGTCACACTGACAAATGTCTGTGGACACTTCAGAAAATGCAGTATGCTAGGGAAGGACAAGTGCAGAGTCCTGCATCTGGGGAGGAATAATAAACTCAACCAGTACAGGCTGGGAGGTGATCTGCTGGAAAGCAGTCCTGTGGAGGGGGACCTGGGGGTCCTGGTGGCTAACAAGTTAACCATGGCACAGCAATGTGCCCTTGTGGCCAAGAAGGCCAATGGGATCCGGGGGTGTATTAGGAAGAGTGTGTTCAGCAGATCAAGGGAGGTTCTTCTCCCCCTCTGCTCTGCCCTGCTGAGACCTCATCTTGAATACTGTGTTCAGTTTTGGGCTCCCCAGTTTAAGCGTGACAGGGCTCTGCTGGAGAGGGTCCAGCAGAGGGCTACGAGGATGATTAGGGGACTGGAGGGCATGGCTTATGAGGAGAGGCTGAGGGACCTGGGGCTGTTTAGTCTGGAGAAAAGAAGACTTAGAGGGGATTTGATAAATGTTTGTAAGTCTCTGAAGGCTGCCAGGAGTGGGGGACAGGCTCTGCTCACTGCTCCCTGCGATAGGACAAGGAGCAATGGGTGTGAATTGCAGCAAAAGAGGTTCTGCCTCAACACAAGGGGGAACTTCTTTACTGTAAGGGCCACAAAGTACTGGAAGAGGCTTCCCAGAGAGGTTGTGGAGTCTCCTTCTCTGGAGCCTTTCAAGGCCTGTCTGGATGTGTTCCTCTGTGATCTGTGTTAGATAGTATTGTCCTGCTGTTGCAGGGGGGTTGGACTCAGTGATCTCCTTGGGTCCCTTCCAACCCCTAATATCTTGTGATCCTGTGAATGATTCTTTTGTATATTATGGCCATATTCTATAATTATTCTTGCTGAGATATAAACTGTATGGCAAAATGGTTAAGCAAGCTATAAAGATTGAATCATTTACACTCCAACACATTAACACCTTCTAGATGCCATAAAAAATCCCAAGATTGGAGCTTATTTTAATGAAACATTTTCCCACAATTTCTCTTAAATAGGTTTTTTTCCTAACTTCCACTATCAATACCCTGTAGATCACAACTCTCTTCATGATACACTTAAAAATTACAGTACACTTAAGATGATTGGAGATGACATCTTATATTGCCAGAACCTTACTGAGAATATATTATAAACTTTAATAATAATAAAAAAAAAAAAGGCAAGCTAACTGAACACTTGAGTCTAATTTAAATGTGTAACCTAAGCACTGGGGGAGAAATCACGGTTGAGCTGCTGTAACGTGCTCGAGGTAAAATGCTGCTCTGCAACACATTTCCACAACAGCAGTTAAAAGCAGTACTTGAGTGTATTTTTAATTTATCATAAATGAAAAAAAAATACAGGGAAAAAAAAAAGAGAATAAGACACCTGCTCAAACCTAACGTGAAAGCTGAGAAAAATAACTTTATGTTTATACAGGATACAGGGCAGTTAAGCTTATGATGGCATCCTAAGGAGAGCCTTAATTTCATAGAATCAATCAGGTTGGAAAAGACCTCCAAGATCATCCAGTCCAACCTAGCAGCCAGCCCTATCCAATCAACTAGACCATGGCACTAAGTGCCCCATCCAGGCTTTTCTTGAACACCTCCAGGGGTGGCGACTCCACCACCTCCCTGGGCAGCCCATTCCAATGGCAAATCACTCTTTTTATGAAGAACTTCCTCATATCCAGCCTATACTTCTCCTGGCACAACTTGAGACTGTTCTTGCCCTTTCTTTTAGGTCTTCTACTATGCTGCTAACGAGTAACATGTCGTTATCATCAGAGATAACCTGGGCTAGTGGAAGCTGCTCCTGCTCATGGCTAGGGAGGTTGAAATTAGATGATCTTTAAGGTTCCTTCCAACCCAAACCATTTCATGAATCTATGAATAAGTCATTTCTGTCCCAGTTTGGGGCCATGAGGCTGCCTGGGACTCAGGGCAGAAATGACTCTCACCCCTCCCCAGGAGTAAGGGTGAAGATACTGCACACTGATTGGAAGTTTAAAGAGAAATTCTATTTACAAGAGCATATATACAAAAAGCTACCAGGTAAAATAAGTACAAAAATTCGTTAAGCTCAAACTGTCTATCTAGAATCCTCCACCCATTCCATCCTCAGTCAGCCTGAGGGTAGGCCAAAACTGCCCTCCCCAGCTGGGGCCTGGCAGGCCTCAGCAGGCTGCATGACACAGCTCACCAACACACCAACCATGAGATAAGGAATGTGTGCTGTTCCCAGAGAGGAGTGCAGAGAGGAGAAGGAAAGGACATCAGTCAGGCACTGCCTTTGAAGCTATGATACCAGAAGACAGAATAACACTATCACAATATCCTGGGATGAGCAGATCCATCCCCCTGGGATGGGCCTCTGTCCCTATGGTTATGTTAAGGGAGACCCAGGATCCCTCCAACTACCACAATAAGGCATATGAGGAAAGGCCTACCATCATCTGCATCAGTAACACTGAAGTTGAGGATAGCAGATCCCGGAGACAGGTTCTCCATCAAGGACGTGCTGTATGAGGTCATGCTGAACACTGGTGGGTTATCATTGACGTCCAAGATATTGAAGTACACTCTGATGGCAGTAAATTGGCCTCCTCCATCTTCTGCACGGACAGTAAGAATGTAATACTGCTGTGCTTCGTAGTCCAGCGCTCGAGTCAGGTTGAAGACTCCAGTGACGGGGTTCAGGAAGAAGATACCCTCTTCATCATCTTCACTTACAGTGTATGTGATTTCCCCGTTGACGCCAGAGTCGTCGTCGGTGGCTAGAATGGCTGCCACTAAGGAACCTGCATGGCACAACAAAATCAGTCACTCCCGAAGGGCAGCTGACCAGAGGAGTCAGAGTGCCTCAGGCCTTTTAAAGAGCAGACAGAAATAAAATGACTTTACTCTCGAAGGCAGTAACATAAAAATGCTCCAGCTGAATTGAAGAGGGAGACAGAGAACTGTATTTAAAGACGTACAGGAAAATAGAGAACACACAAATCCTTAACACCTAATACAGATACAGGACACGTGAGAATCACAGAATCATCCAGGTTGGAAAGGCCTCTCAGGATCACCAAGTCCAACTTATAACCCTACTCTACAAGGTTCATTGTAAATCACATCCCTAAGCATCACATCCAAACGGCCCTTAAACACACTCAGGGTTGGTGACTCCGCCACATCTCTGGGCAGCTCATTCCAGTGCCTGATCGCTCTCTCTATGAATTTTCTTTTCCTAATGTCCAATCTAAACCTCCCCAGTCTCAGCTTGAGGCCATTCCCCCTTCTTCTGTCTCCAGTTACCTGTGAGAAGAGACCAGCACCAGCCTCTCCACAATGTTCATTCAGGTAGTAGTAGAATTGCCCCAAAACCTTTCCCCCAACCAAACCACAAAACCCCAGTGCTCATTTTCTCCCTTCCCCCCCCAGCACTGTCTCCCATTAGGCCCAAACAGGCCTGATCGTGCAGCAAGAAACTCATTGTGGCCCTGGAGGCTACACACTGGTTACTCCTCCATGGGTTTACCAGATAAGACTCCCTCCAGAGAGCTAAAGGAAGGGAGAGAGAGGAAAAAAAGATTTGGCTTTGCTGTCCACTTATAAAATGATAGCAGGATTCAGACTGGACATGAGGAGGAAGTTCTTCACCATGAGAGTGGTGAGACCCTGGAATGGGTTGCCCAGGGAGGCAGTTGAGGCCTCATCTCTGGAGGTGTTTAAGGCCGGGCTGGATGGAACTCTGGCCAGCCTGATCTACAGGAGGGTGTCCCTGCCCATGGCAGGGGGGTTGGAACCAGATGACCCTTGCGGTCCCTTCCAACCCTGACTGATTCTATCATTCTATGATTATGGGATTCAATAACAGAATTATGATTTCCGGGGCCCACCTCCTGGACCTTTCTGGTCCTCCTGGAGAAATCTGTGGCTTTATTAAGGGGACCTGGGCCAAACCACCAGACAGAGCCACCTCGACATCAAGCAGCCCTGTAGAATCAGAGGCATTTACCAGCAGAAATTCAAGCCTCAATACTGTATGACTTACTACCATGAAAGGTTTTTCAAAGCTTCAAGCAACAGTATTCAGCATGATGTTTACTTTAAAGGACTGCTAAAAAAAAAACCCACCAGGAACATTTGTTTTTATCTTTAAACAGGAAGATGTCCAGATTAGATAGCAACTGGGACCAAAATACTTTTTCTCTTGGTAGATACTTTCTTTTTTACGACTCAAAGGACCCTCTCCTCCCTTCAGAGGACACAAGTTCTGAAACCTTCTAGATCCTTCTTTTGCAATGCAGAAAGCAAAATGTCAGTGCATAGCAAATATCCCAGCTCTGCTTTTTGAGAGAGTGCCTTCAACAGGGTAACTGCGGTTAGAAAAGTAGAAACCTTAGAGGGGTCCATTCCACACTGTTTTCTGAAATTCAACTCCTTGTGAATTTGTGCCATTGTTTTCATTTCTGCATAGCTACGCTCACACGACTGACCTATCTTGCTGAGGGTTGGAAATTAAGTGTCACTTTCTTAGTATTTGGAGCACCAATTACAATCAAGATCAACTCATTTCCAAGAAAATGAATCCTTTCATTCCTTCTCCGTGGAGCCAGATGAATTACATGTGTTACAGCACAGTTAACCGGTTTTGAGCAACTGCTTATCGTCAGAATGAAGAATAGTGCTACAGCTTCCCTCAACCCAGCTGAGGATGCTGGTATCTTTTACATCCATTTCAGTGCCTCATGCTTTCTGACCCCATCCTAATTGGTGAGGTGGGCTGTCCTGAAGCTGGATGGGATTGCCAGCCCTCCAGCGAGCTCACAGCACAGTGAGGTCAGGGAACCTCAGCAGAGCTGAGGCCCAGAGAAGGTACAGTTCCCAGCTGCAGCTGCCAGATTGCAAGAAGAAGGGGCACAGCTCTGTGGGATAGAGAATGGAGCCTCAAAGGGGAAAACTCACAGCGCTTCCCCTCTGGTGGAGCCTGCCAGCAGCTCTGGGACCTCTGGGGAAGGGAACAAGACTGCAGCACCTCAAGTACTAAACCAGCCTGTTTCTCCCTTCACTGCTGAGCTAGGTACACAGCACAAGCACACACCTCATCAACGATTAAAGAAAGAAACCTCATCTTACTGTGGAGAGAATTACATTCACCATTTTCAACCCCAGAATCAAAAGAATACTAGGTTGGAAAGGATCTCAAGGATCATCTGGTCCAATCTTTCTTGGGAAAAGCATGGTCTAGGGAAGATGGCCCAACACCCGGTCCAGACGAATCTGAAAAGTCTTCAGGAGTGCTTCCCGTGTTATTTTTGCTAAAACAGATCCAGGCCCAGGACTCTGAGTGACAAGAGAGAAGAGCACAGCAACCAAACCACCCTGTGCTACACAGACACCTCAATTATTTCCAGATCTGATCACCGAGGCACAGCTGATTGCACTGTGGACAGTGCAAATGTAGGAGGCATGGGAGTATAGTACCAAGCTGAGCCTCCCACTCTTCTAAGCCAAAGTCCAAATAAAAGCTTGAAAGCTATCGCGACGTCATTTGCATCTCCTTTGTTTATTCATGGTTTTGGGCAAGCTGCTAAGGTGTTTTGGTTACCAATATGGGCAGATACTGGTTTTAGACCAGCAGCCTGTATAAAATACTGGAAACTTTTTTATTGCCAGTAATATTAATTTCTCTTCTGGAGACATATAATATAGGACAGCTTCTGAAAAACTGTTTTGTGGTCTAAATACTTCCCAGCTTACAACCTAACTTTTAAATAGCAAAAGACTCCTGCATACAAAACAAGCTCTGAAAGAAAACAACTTAAGAGGTCAGTGGTTGTATTTAGGAAAGAGAATTAGTTATACATAAAGGTTAGATTTTCTATGAAAACCTTGTCAAAAACAGGAGTGAAAGATAAGATCAAAGAGATAGGATGCTAGGGTTAGCAACTGAGGCCATGTAGAGAATATTAAGGCATCAGTGTATTACTGACTGCTCAGTGGTCACCCATTTTTAGATCCTACACTTGATGAATTAAGTGCTCTAAGTCACATTTAGCGAAGCTGGCTCACTAAATCAATAGCAGACCACCATTACACCTTCATGACAAGTTATACTCCTTATATCCTGTTAAGTTTTTCCTGCTCCTGCTTCTCTGCTTCCTGTTTTTAAGTAGTTTCACTCAGAGGCATCACAGGCAAAACTACTATTCTGCATGTAGGACTTACTGGAGAGTAGACCATTTCACTATTCCCCATTGAGAAGAAATTTGGCCTCACCGGTGACACAGATTTCACAGCAAGCAGACTTTCACAGCACAATGAGGCATTTCTCCACCCCATCCAACAGATGCCTTCAGCATCTTCTGTTTCCTGGCCAAGTCAGACAGATCTGCTCCCCCTTTCCCTGCCTCAAGTCTCCATAGATAGACAAAAAAATCAGCTAATTTTACAGCCGTTTTCTATTTACCTGGAGTGGCATCTTCTGGGATGTCAAAGGAATACACTGGCTTGGAGAATTTGGGAATATGGTCGTTAACGTCACTAACAGTGATGTTTATTCTCATGTCTGAGGACTGTAGGCCATCATCAGCACGAACCAGCAAGGAGTACTTGGAGCGGCGCTCCCGGTCCAGGCGCTTGGTGGCTATCAGGTCTCCTGACTCGGGGTCAATGTGGAAGCTATCATCCGCCCCGCTGATAATTGTGTATGTGACGAGGGCATTGGCTCCCTAAGCAAAAACAGAAGTGGTCAAATCAACTTATTTGCCAGGAAAACCACATCACAATTTTCAGTAAGGCAAGAATCATTCCAGTAACTGCACTTGGCGAGTGTTTTTCAGAACAGTTTCCTTTAACAAACAGCCTTCCTGCCCAGTCCTTGCCTTAGTCCCCCCCTAAATACCCATAGACACACAGTTTTTATTTATGAGAAGTGAAATGATCAGATTACCCAGACACTTTGTGCTCCACTGTCCATAAAAGGATCGCTTCCAGTCAGTACCACAAAGCTCTGATATCTGCTTTAATTACGAGCCAGTGATCAGCAGGATGAGAGAGATGACTCTCCTTCTCTGCTCTTGTGAGACCCCACCTGAAGCACTGCATTCAGCTCTGGTGTTCCTCAGCATAAGAGAGACATGGAACTGCTGGAGTGGGTCTAGGAGAGGGCCATGAAGATGGTCAGTGAGTTGGAGAACCTCGCCTATGGGGATGGGCTGCAAGAGTTGGAGCTGTTCAGCGTGGAGAAGACAAGGCACTGGGACATCTTATAGCAGCCTTCCAGTATCTGAAAGGGGCCTACAAGAAAGCTGGGAAGAGACTTTTTACAAGTGTTTCTTGTGATAGGATGAGAGGGAATGGACAGAAGCTTGAGGGTAGATTTAGAATGAATGTTAGGAAGAAGTTCTTTACAGTAAGGATAATGAGACACTGGCACAGGCTGCCCAGGAAAGCTGTGGCTGCCCCCTCCCTGCAAGGGTTCAAGGCCAGGCCAGATGAGGCCTTGAGCAACATGGGCTCATGGAAAGTGTCCTTGCCCATGCTAGAGGGGTTGGAACTAGATGATCTTTGAGATCCCTTCCAACCCAAAGCATTCTATAAATCCGTGAATCACTGAGCTCTTTAACAGAGCCATAGAATCACTTCGGTTGGAAAAGAAACATAGACACTGCCATGTCCACCACGAAACCATGTCCCTAAATGTCACATCTTAAGTACCCCCAGGGGTGGTGACTCAATCATTTCCCTGGGCTGCTTCCCTTCTTAGCAAAGATCAGTGTTTATTCTTCATGTTCAGAGGTTCAATTAAATCCCCACCAGTGGGATCAGCTCTACCTTTCCTGCACTCTGGAGATGGGATGGAAGGAGGACTGAGAGGGATGCCAAGAGGGAGGACAAAGCACAGCCATGCAGCAGCTCCACTGGCCAGCACGCATGGGAAGAGCTGAAGTTCACAGTTAGGAGAAATTCATTGGAATAGTGCTTGCAGCAGGACCCCCAAAGACCAATTTCTGCATGGAAATACATTTATCCCTGTAAATAAATAACCCCAGTGTGACAAATCATGTGTCATTAAAATCACAGCACTGATCTCTTGGGTCATGCTGGAAGTCAAAAGTAGTTTTTTTAGGTCAAATGAAAAGTTTCATTTGTCCTTGGACAAAAAAAAAAAACCAACATCACATTCACATGGACTTTGAGTATTTTGGATAAAAGGAAAATGATGCTACATAAGAAAAAAAAAAATCATTATTTTCATTTTCCCCTTAAAGATTGAAATTAAAACTCAGGAAGAAAAATATGGAAATTTCTAATAAAAACATAGTGACCTGGTGAATTTTGCCTCAGCCCTGCCCTGTCACAAACACTGGGAAATACCACTTCTGCCCAGTCTGTACTGTTGAATACTAATAAGAGAATCTGCCCACCTCACAAATCTGAGCTCTGAGGAATCCTAAGGTTTCCCAGAAACAAAGGATACTACCTGAGCTCTGTTATTTCACTTCTTAGTACACTGATATTGGTCATAGAATCACAGAAACATCCAGGTTGGATCTCAGGATCACCAAATCCAACCCACAACCCTACTCTACAAGATTCACCCTAAACCACATCCCTAAGCACCACATCCAACTGACCCTTAAACACTTCCAGGGTTGGGGACTGCACCACCTCCCTGGGCAGCTCATTCCAGCCCCTGATGACTCTCTCTGTGAATTTTTTTTTCCTAATGTCCAATCTAAAGCTCCCCAGCCTCAGATTGAGGCCATTCCCCCTTCTTCTGTCTCCAATTACCTGTGAGAAGAGACCAGCAGCACCTTCTTCACAATGTCCCTTCAGGTAGTTGTAGACAGCAATGAGAATCATAGAATCAACCAGGTTGGAAGAGACCTCCAAGATCATCCAGTCCAACCTAGCACCCAGCCCTATCCAGTCAACTAGACCATGGCACGAAGTGACTCCACCACCTCCCTGGGCAGCCCATTCCAATGCCAATCACTCTCTCTCTCAAGAACTTCCTCCTAATATCCAGCATATACTTCCCCTGGCA
>WAAF01002961.1:66806-91366 GCA_013400475.1 Tricholaema leucomelas | reverse complement strand
CTTGAGCGTGTCCAGAGAAGGGCAACGAGGCTGGTGAGAGGCCTCGAGCACAGCCCTACGAGGAGAGGCTGAGGGAGCTGGGATTGTTTAGCCTGGAGAAGAGGAGGGTCAGGGGTGACCTTATTGCTGTCTGCAGCTACCTGGGGGGTGGTTGTGGCCAGGGGGAGGTTTCTCTCTTCTCTCAGGTGGCCAGCACCAGAACGAGAGGACACAGCCTCAGGCTGCGCCAGGGGAAGTTTAGGCTGGAGGTGAGGAGAAAGTTCTTCACTGAGAGAGTCATTGGACACTGGAATGGGCTGCCCAGGGAGGTGGTGGAGTCGCCGTCCCTGGAGCTGTTCAAGGCAGGATTGGACGTGGCACTTGGTGCCATGGTCTAGCCTTGAGCTCTGTGGTGAAGGGTTGGACTTGATGATCTGTGAGGTCTCTTCCAACCCTGATGATACTATGATTTACTTCAGAAACTGCTATGTGCTGGGATTACTCCTTGCATACACACCTGACATCAAAGAGGGACACAAGGGCCATCCTGACACAGCCATTAATTAAATGAGCACTGTGTCTGGGTGCTCAGTCCCCTGCTCAGCAGTTCCCTGCTCCAAAGTCATCAGCAAAGATGCTTTCTGGGCTCCCCAGGCTAACTGCCTCTGCTTCAACCAAGCTATTCATGTGGTCAGATACCTGATCAGATCACTCCAGGCACAGATTTGTCTTCCACGGAGGAAGGACATAGACCTGTTGGAGTGAGCCCAAAAAAAATGATCAGAAGGATGGAACACCTCCCGTAAGAAGAAAGGCTGAGAGAAATGGGGTTGTTGAGCCTGGAAAAGAGAAGGCTCCACAGAGACCTTATTGCATCCTTTCAGTACTTAAAGGGGGCCCTTAAGAAGGTCCTCCTAAATGACTGTCCTCATCTTCCTTTTGGTCCTTCATAATGACAAGTGGGACTTTAGGGGGTGATTCCATTGCTGAAAAGCCAGAACATTAAAACAAAAGAAAAAGCAAGCCATGTTGCCATTCCTGTTCTCTCTGAAATCAACATTTTTAATCGATGTTGAACTCCTACATCGTTTACTGCTCTCTAGGGAGTCACGGTCTCACGTGCAAGAGAAGGAATCAAGACTGGGTTCAGGAATGCACTACTTGACCCTTGGCTAATTTAAAAAAGCAGGAGTGGGCTGGCTTTAAAACACACATCAAAACACACACAACCCTGTGCATGGCAATCCAAAATAATCCAACTTCACAATGAATGAGAGATAGACATCAGAGAGATACAAGATAGCAAAACGATACGAAATGCCACAAGCAGTCACGGTTTCTCCCCCCCTTCACCACCAAAACTATAATGAAATGCAGGTTATTTTTGACAAATGAGTAACATGTGCAGCTCAGTCAATAGTCATAGTTTAAACAAGAGATTGATTGCTCAAAGAAGTTATTTTGAATTCCAGTTCAATAGGACCGACTAACAGTCTAGGACCTCTCCCAAGTCTACCCAGAAATGGCAATCCAGTAGGACTGAGGCATGGTTGAACCTGCCAAAGGACCATGAACTGCTCTACATACATGTAGGACCCTCTGCACGTGTGTGCATACCTGCATATAACAAAGGTAGGGTAGCCAGGCCAACCCACCTGCTCAGAGCAGGCAAGTGGAGAGGCACATGGAGAGGAGACATGGAGCAGCTCTGCCACCAAGCCACTCCTGATGATGCAGTCCAGGTGAGCACAAGAACCAAAGAAGATCATAGAATGGTTTAGGTTGGAAGGAACCTCAAAGGTCATCTAGTTCCAACCCCCTGCCATAGGCAGAGACAACTCCCACTAGAGCAGGTCGCTCAAGGCTTCATCCAACTGGCCTTGAACACCTCCGGGGAGGGAGCAGCCACAACCTCCCTGGGCAACCTGTGCCAGTGTCTCACCAACCTCACTATAAAGAACCCTTTCCTAACATCTAGTTTAAATCTTCCTTCTGCCAGTTTAAAGCCATTACTCCTCATCCTGTCATTACAAGACTTTGTAAATAGTCCCTCCCTAGTCCTAGTAGATGCTACTAGGCACATATAGAATAGAATCAACCAGGTTGGAAGAGACCTCCAAGATCAGCCAGTCCAACCTAGCACCCAGCCCTATCCAGTCAACTAGACCATGGCACTAAGTGCCTCATCCAGGCTTTGCTTGAACACCTCCAGGGACGGTGACTCCACCACCTCCCTGGGCAGCCCATTCCAATGCCAGTCACTCTCTCTGGCAAGAACTTCCTCCTAACATCCAGCCCATACTTCCCTCGGCACAACTTCAGACTGTGTCCCCTTGTTCTGTTGCTGGTTGCCTGGCAGAAGAGACCAACCCCCACTTGGATACAGCCTCCCTTCAGGTAGTTGTAGACAGCAATGAGGTCCCTCCTGAGCCTCCTCTTCTCCAGGCTAAACACCCACAGCTCCCTCAGCCTCTCTTCATAGGGTTTGTGTTCCAGGCCTTTCACCAGCTTTGTTGCCCTTCTCTGGACACATTCCAGCACCTCAACATCTCTCTTCTATATTATTTCCCCAGATAAAAGGGATAATTTTCTCATCAAGATGTTAAAGGAGACCTCATAGTAGCTTTCCAGTATCCAAAGAGGGCCTACAGGAAGTCTAGGAAGGGACTATTTACAAGGTCTTGTAATGACAGGATGAGGAGTAATGGGTTTAAACTGGCAGAGGGGAGATTTAGACCAGGTGCTAGGAAGAAGTTCTTTGCAGGCACAGGTTGCCCAGGGAGATTGTGGCTGCTCCCTCCCTGGAGGTGTTCAAGGCCAGGCTGGATGAAGCCTTGAGCAGCCTGCTCTAGTGGGAGGTGTCCCTGCCTATGGCAGGGGGTTGGAGCTGGATGATCCTTGAGGTCCCTTCCAACCTAAACCATTCCACGATCCTTTAATTCTTCATTATCTAGCTGTACTTCTAGCCACAAAATCTATTCCAAGTACCTGCCAAACCAATACAAACAGTTGGCAAACACTAGTGAGAGGTTTAGCTCTAAAGTTTGGGAAAGGTTTGGGATTTTTAATTTTTTTTTTTATTTTTTTTTTTTTAATACTTAAAACATACATTTGGGAACTGCTCAGTTTATAACTTTGCATTTAATTAAATGAGGTCTGCTGCCATGTAATAAGAAATTGAGTGAATTGGTAAGAACATTTCTGGCAGTGCCAGAAAAAAAAAAAGAAAGAGAGAGAAGGATACAGGCAGAAAAAGTTAAGCCTTAGCAGTTCAAGGATGGCAATGTCACACCTCTAAGCTAAATAAATCACCTAATTAAACTTCCAGGTGTGACATTTAAGACTTAGTCAATCATAAGGACAATAGGATAAATCCAGTCTATCACTGAACACTGTAGTCTGGAAAGCACAGAGCTTTGTTGTTTTTTTTTTCTTGGAAGTGAAAGGGAATTAAAAATACAGGGCTGAATGCTGGCTCATGTCTTGCAGTGTTACAAGGGTTGTATCATGGCAAAACTCCGAGTGAAAAAGGCTATACGAGTCTAGATAGAATTCAGCAAATAAAATACAGAAGACCAAAGTGCTACTTTCTAGTTTAAGATTTAGGAGAATGGGGCCATTTGCTAGAAATGCCTAAAAGCTTTTTCCCCCACAGCATCAACAGGCTGCAAGACAGGGAACTGCGAGGTTAAAATCTCCAAATATTTCACATCCTCCTAAAAATTTCAGGGCAGCATCCTCCTCACCTTATCCTGCAGCAGATTCACATCTGCTCCTGCAGCACTGGGGAGGGGTGCTCCCCGCTGTGGCCACAGGCCACTGGCAGCCAGAAAGGCTTTTTTTATGTGGCCATATATGTGCCTTCTCATCACGGGTTGCCCTCAACAGACCCAGCTGCCCATCAAGGCTATAGCAGCAGAGTGACTTCTGCCAGCTGGGCAAGCATCTGGGTAACCAGAGGATCATGAAGAGATTCGATTAAGATGAGTTTGCTGAGTGCCAGCGAATCTACACCACCTGGCTCTACACTGCAGGTTTGCACTCCTCTGCTTTTCTGATCTTCTGCATGGCTGAAAGAGGTACTGCAGGTCTGGTAGCGCAAACGTGTGTCATGTGGGACTTCGCCCAACTGGGAGGCTGAGGGAGCTGGGGTTGTTTAGCCTGCAGAAGAGGAGGCTCAGGGGTGACCTTATTGCTGTCTACAACTACCTGAGGGGTGGTTGTGGCCAGGAGGAGGTTGCTCTCTTCTCTCAGGTGGCCAGCGCCAGAACGAGAGGACACAGCCTCAGGCTGCGCCAGGGGAAGTTTAGGCTTGAGGTGAGGAGAAAGTTCTTCACTGAGAGAGTCATTGGCCACTGGAATGGGCTGCCCAGGGAGGTGGTGGAGTCGCCGTCCCTGGAGCTGTTCAAGGCAGGATTGGACGTGGCACTTGGTGCCATGGTCTAGCCTTGAGCTCTGTGGTGAAGGGTTGGACTTGATGATCTGTGAGGTCTCTTCCAACCCTGATGATACTATGATACTATGATAACTATCAACTTCAGTCCCAAGAAAAGTTCTAAAGAGCTGAATAATGGTGGAGTTGTTTTTTTTTTGTTGGTTGTTTGGGCTTTTTTTTGCCTGGGAACGTGGACAGTGGCTCAAAGTCAGTTTATAAAAGGTTTCATGTCAGCCAACAACAGTTTTAGTATTCTGCACTTCTTTTTTTCCCAGAGTTTCTTACTCAGCTGTCAGGCTTTGGATTTGACACAGGCGAATCAAGCATTAAAGACTAATTAAAAGCTACCTTCCAGATTTATCATTTCATCACTTCTGTAAATATGTATCTAACCTTGTGCCCTGAAGGAAAAATAAAGCTAAAGAAAACAGGCATTCATAGAAAGAGCTGGGAGTAGCTGGAACAGTGTGCTGGTGTAGGATTCTCACAGTCATCTTCCTTAATAAAGAATATGAGGTGTTTTATTTGAGCCCTTACTTTTATTGGCTTCCTAAAGATATGGCACATCTTTTCTTCTATGTAGAACCTACACCAACCTGTGAAGTTACACTCCCTGGCCACTACAGTCAATAATGAAGAACTTTTAATAGTCCAACTCCTATACAGATATTCAAGGACTATATTACAGCTCTCTCCCCCAGTTCCAGTGACCTTGCACTGCAGCCAGTCTCACTGACTTCCAAGATGAGATCTTAAGGGAAAAGCAAAGAGAGTCCGCAGACATCTACATACAACACATCAGCAGAATTAACTTAATTAATGGTTTCTGTGACTAATTCCTTCCTGAAATGGTTGACTAAAACGCTTTTCTTTTACCTAGCTGTAGTGCAGTACACTTCTGGGCTGCCTGCAAGGAGAGGATAGAGGTTAGAATTAGAGAATGCTTTGGGTTAGAAGGGACTTTTAAAGGTCATCAAGTCCAAGCCCCAAGCAGTGAGCAGGGACTTACTCAACCACATGAGGTTGCTCAGAACCCTGTCCAACCTGACCTGGAATGCTTCCAGAGATGTGACTTCTACCATCTTCCTGGGTAACCCCTTCCTATGTTTCACCACCCTCACTGCAAAAAATATCTTCCTTCTATCTAGTCTGAATCTCCTCTCTTTAAAACCATCACCTCTCATCCTACCACAAAAGGCCCTGCTAAAAAGATTGTCACCATCCTTCCATGTGCCTCCTTTAAGTACTGAAAGGCTAAAATAAGGTCCTCCCAGAGCCTTTTATTCCCCAGGCCGAACAATTCCAATGCTCCCAACCCGTGCTTACAGGAGATGGGTTTCATCCTTCTGATAATTTTTGTGTCCCTCCTCCTCAGTTTAATGCTGCATGATACATGCTGTCCTGCAGTCCTCCAATGGGACACTCCATGACTGATCTGAGGACACTCCACAGCCACCTGGCTCCCAGCAAAAATGTGTTTTTATTGTGGAAAGTTCTAAGCAAGAACTTGATTGACTCAAATATCACCAGCAGCTGACAATTATAGTACAAGCACAGCTGTAAGGATGGCCATTTGGACTGCTCCAGACAAAGAATGACCAAACCAAAGCCTCCCTTCAATCAAGTCAAAACTAACTTTGAGTTTTGACAATCTTAGTAAACTTTAAAGGGGGAAAAAAGAAGAAGAAATAAATATACTGGCATTTCTGTATATCTTAATTTTAGTGTGGCAGGAAGCAGAAACACCACAAGAAAATGGTTCTCATGGTATTTCCAGCACAAGTGAAACCAAAGAGACGTTTCATCTTCAGGTCCCTGTCTGATGTCCTGACTAAACCGACTCAGCAATCCCACGCATGATAGCACTTGGGGTTTGCAGTTATTATCCTGATCACACCAGATCTTTGATCCTTTGAACATTCACCACCACTGGTCATTACTACAAACCTCTGGATTCTTAAAAACGTATGGGAAGAATTTTAGCAGCGCTGAGAATCACCAGTTGCCTTCTGAGGAACAAAAGAAGTAAAAGAGCCCAACAATCAGAATGAAAGCTCAAATGTAACCATAAAAGATTCAGGACTTCTCCACCAAGTTCAAGCACCCTTAAATAGATGATTAAAAGACACAATACTTCCTTTGGAAGATTGAACCTAAGATCAATTTCTTTGTGTTTATTCTTTGTCTTGCTTCTTCGCTCCTCAAAGGTGATGCAAAAGGTCATGTATTCAACAGGGAGTTCAGGCTGTAACATGTGATTTTTTTTTCAGAAACAAATGTTTTTTTTTTTCCCTAAATGATCAGAGAATCACAGAATGTCAGGGGCTGGAAGGGACTTCAAAAGCTCATCCAGTCCAACATCCCTGCAGAGCAGGATCATCTAGACCAGATCACACAGGAACACATCCAGGTGGGTTTTGAATATATCCAGAGAGGGAGACTCCACAACGGCCCTGGGCAGCCTGTTCCAGTGTTCTGTCACCCTCACACTGAAAACAATCCTCCTCATCTATTACATGAAACCTCCTATGTCTCAGCTTCCACCCGTTGCCCTTTGTCCTGTCATTGGGCATTACTGAGCAGAGATTGGTTCCAATCTCCTGGCACTCATTATTTACATATTTACAAACACAAATGAGGTCATCCCTCAGGCTCTCCAAGCAGCAGAGCCCCAGCTCCCTCAGGCTCTCCTTGTAACAGAGATGTTCCATTCCCTTCATCATCTTTGTGGCTCTGCACTGGACTCTCTCAAGCAGTTCTATGTCCTTCTTGAACTTGGGGGGACCTAGAACTGGACAAGGTACTCCAGATGCAGACTCACAAGGGAATCAACAGTTTGCTACTACAAGCTTCCAGAAGACTTTGCAAACATGATTAAAGGCATATTTGTATCATATCATATCACAGTATCATCAGGGTTGGAAGAGACCTCACAGATCATCAAGTCCAACCCTTCACCACAGAGCTCAAGGCTAGACCATGGCACCAAGTGCCACGTCCAACCTTGCCTTGAACAGCCCCAGGGACGGCGACTCCACCACCTCCCTGGGCAGCCCATTCCAGTAGCCAATGACTCTCTCAGTGAAGAACTTTCTCCTCACCTCGAGCCTAAACTTCCCCTGGAGCAGCCTGAGGCTGTGGTTACTGCATTTGTCTTTCAGAGGAAAAAAAAATAAGGTGGTATGATTGGTGCACTGCAGTTTATGGCAGATCTGGCTGTCAGACTAAGCCTTCATCATTCCAAATGTTCACAGTCAAAATGTGGCACTGTCCAAAAGCTGTATGGACATTGATGACAAAAGGAGGAAGGAACCTCAGACAAAAAAAAATCCCTGCCTTGCTTTCAGCCCCCACAAAAGGCCCTAAAAGTATGGGCAGAATGCAGTCATTCCTTCAGTGACTGCTATGAGCAAACTAAAGCATGGAGAGCAGAAGCTGCTGCAAATGTATAAAATACTTAAAAGGATTTCAAAACTTATGAGGCTACACAGCTGGTGTTGGGATTTTCCTCCTTCATGCATAAATTTCAATCCAATTGAAAGCCTAAAGGGCAATCTCATGTGCATGTGATGCTGAATTAAAACACATTTCATTTTGGTGTCAACATATGGTGTAATAAACTCAGCAATTATTTCATAATGGGTTAACAGTACCTAGAATAAAAATCTCATTTTTTCTTTAATAGCTGAATAAATGGATAACAAATTATGAGCAGACATATGTGTGCAAGTGTGAAGAAGAACAACACTGATGATCAGGGAAAGCTGGCATCAGCTTTTGACCAGCTACGCTTTTGTAAGCAGCTGTGCATGTTGAATAGAATAGAATCAACCAGGTTGGAAAAGACCTCCAAGATCATCCAGTCCAACCTAGCATCCAGCCCCATCCAGTCAACCAGACCATGGCACTAAGTGTCTCATCCAGGCTTTTCCTGAACACCTCCAGGGNAGGGTTTGTGTTCCAGGCCCCTCACCAGACTCATTGCCCTTCTCTGGACACGTTCCAGTATCTCAACATCTCTCTTGAATTGAGGAGTCCAGAACTGGACACAGGACTCAAGGTGTGGCCTGACCAGTGTTGAGTACAGGGGCAGAATAACCTCCCTCGTCCTACTGGCCACACTGTTCCTGACAGTCCTGAGAGTCATTTTGGATGGATGAGTGGTTGGTGTTGGTTGAAGCTAGTACAGAAGAAGGCAAATTACTTAATGGCCATTCAGCTTTTTTAAACCAAGTTGCATCTCATTTTCGACAATCAAGGAGATGCTTTAGTTAATTCAGGACCACCCAGCAAGGAGTTTTGCTTCCTGAATCTCAGGTACTGGAGATTTCTATTATTTGACCAATTCACCAACATTTCTGTTTCTGACAGTATCAGTTTTGATGCTTAAAAGGGGTATGAGAATTTGCTTTAACCGAACAGACACAACGAAAGTCCAAAGTTGTAAATGCCTCTGCAAATACAGAGTGGAAAAAGTTAAGCACTCACCAAGCTGGTCAAAATCTGTCCCTTATCTACACTACACCTTACATTACAGCTATATTTATAACTCAATGTCTTCATCTTCCAAGGCAACTTAATTTAAAATAACTTTCCCCAGGGATGTTCTGACAGCTATAGATACTTTCTGCCCCTGTACTCTGCACTGGTTAGACCACACCTCGAGTACTGTGTTCAGTTCTGGGCCCCCCAGTTTACGAGGGACATTGAGATGCTTGAACGTGTCCAGAGAAGGACGACGAGGCTGGTGAGAGGCCTCGAGCACAGCCCTACGAGGAGAGGCTGAGGGAGCTGGGGTTGTTTAGCCTGGAGAAGAGGAGGCTCAGGGGTGACCTTATTGCTGTCTACAACTACCTGAGGGGTGGTTGTGGCCAGGGGGAGGTTGCTCTCTTCTCTCAGGTGGCCAGCGCCAGAACGAGAGGACACAGCCTCAGGCTGCACCAGGGGAAGTTTAGGCTTGAGGTGAGGAGAAAGTTCTTCACTGAGAGAGTCATTGGCCACTGGAATGGGCTGCCCAGGGAGGTGGTGGAGTCGCCATCCCTGGAGCTGTTCAAGGCAGGATTGGACGTGGCACTTGGTGCCATGGTCTAGCCTTGAGCTCTGTGGTGAAGGGTTGGACTTGATGATCTGGGAGGTCTCTTCCAACCCTGACGCTACTATGATACTATGAAGCTGAGAAGTGCTGCTCTCTTTCTACAGTACTGTAGAAATGTAGCTGTCAGATGCTGAAACAAGCACTAAATGGCAGTTGATGATGAAATAGGAAGGGAATGGAAAGCTTGAAACTGGAACAAACAAGGTAAATTTGTCATACATAGCCTGGTCCTCAGCCCTTTAACCATTAGCTATGGGACTGGCTAACTGTGCAAGTAACCAGAAGCTCTTTAAAGTAAGATTTAATGATGTAGAAATCAAAAATACCCAGGAAATTATTTTTGGTCACAGAAATAAAAACTTGAGGTTGTTTATGAGTATCTGCTGAGTGTGGTGCCTTTAACTTTAAAAAATGGATTTATGTCACCATAGAATCATAGAATGGTTTAGGTTGGAAGGGACCTCAAGGATCATCCAGCTCCAACCCCCTGCCATAGGCAGGGACACCTCCCACTAGAGCAGGCTGCTCAAGGCCTCATCCAGCCTGGCCTTAAACACCTCCAGGGAGGAAGCATCCACAACCTCTCTGGGCAACCTGTTCCAGTGTCTTACCACCCTCACTGTAAAGAACTTCCTCCTAACATCCAGTCGGAACCATCCTGACTTAAAAAAATTTAAGGAGAATATACATTTCTCATTACCTTGCTTTGTGGTTTCTGCTTATTCCCAGAGCTTTCAGTACAGTACTTAAATACTTTTTAAAAGCATCTTTGGCTTTCCTTTATGAATCAATGATCCACACCCTGCTGGGTGCCATTTGCTGACCAGTTATATTTGGTCTCAGGGTACTTCTAAGAATAATGAATTATAGACTGCTGGTAAATTCAAATCTTGCTACCTATTAGGTTTTGTATCTTTTCAATTGTTGTTTCTTAGAGAGGTGTGCTAGTTTGAGCCTAGCTAGAATGTTTTGGTGAGAAGAACTAGATAATAGGCTGAGAAATGAAAAACAATGTTGAGGTCTACTTTGCTCACAGTCTTGCTGAGATGTGTAGAAAGGAAAAGCAAAACATTAGATAAAGTCACTTCGCTCTGGGCTGTGCTCTGGTCGCTTCGCCTGCTAGGGAGCTCGAGCTGCTGGCTGGACTCCCATCTTGCTTTCTAACCTCACCCTCCATTTGCCTTGGCTAATTCACCTTTGCTTCTTAATCCTCTTGGCCAAACCTCCATTATTCCTTGGAACTGGGGTAAGGTTGAGAGGGGCAGGGGGAAGGTGAGGGGTGGTTGAGAGCCCCTCCTGGGGACTCAGGTTTCTGGGAGGGGAATTGTGTCTGTATTACCTTTTTTCCCTTGTCTATTTCTGTCTATAACTGTATATACTGTAAATATCTGCTTGTAATTGTGCCAGCTGTAAATATAAGCTTCATTTAAATTTCCAGAGCTGGCTGAGTCTAGTCTGGGTGATTTCTAAAAGTGTGGGGGGGCGGGGGATACCCAAACCATCACACTGCGCTTCAGGGGGAAAGTTACACAGGTTGTGATTACAGTAATTTGGGTTAAAATAACAGCAGTGAAAAGAAACGAAGGGGCAATATTTGTAGCAATGCTAATCAGTGACTGGATTCACATACTGGTTTCAGTTATCCAAAACAAATCCTGAGAGAGCCCAGCAAGGTTAATGCCTTACCTTCCACATGCTGTACAGGCTAATGTACATGGCAAACACTGCTGTGTAAATTAAAATGAGCCTACAGCACAGGCAGAAAAAAAAAAGGGTTAAGCTGAGACTTCTGTGCAGAAATGCAAACTCCTCAAACCTGTCAAAATTACTGAGAAAGGCTAGAAGGAACATTACAGCTCCCCATCTAGACCACCAGAACCTACAGTCTGCCTCATGCTGGAGAAAATCTGTTCCTTTCTTCTTGCTGTGGTATTTATACTTTACAGAATCAGAGAATTAACCAAGTTGGAAAAGACCTCTAAGATCATTGAGTCCAACCTATCACCAAACCCTTCTAATTAAATAAACCATGGCACTAAGAGCCTTATCCAGTCTCCTTCTAAACACCTCCAGGGATAGTGACTCTACCACTTCCCTGGGCAGCCCATCCCAGTGCCAATCACTTTCTTTCTGTGAAGAAGTTATTCCTAACATCCAGGCTAAACCTGCCCTGTAACATAGAATCATAGAATCAGTCAGAGCTGGAAGGGACCACAAGAATCATCTAGTTTCAACACCTCTGCCATGGACAGGAACACCCTACCCTAGATCAGGCTGGCCACAGCCTCAGACAGCCTGGCCTTAAACACCTCCAGGGACAGGGCCTCAACCACCTCCCTGGGCAACCCATTCCAGGCTCTCACCACTCTCATGCTGAAGAACTTCCTCCTCACATCCAGTCTGAACCTACCCATCTCCAGCTTCACTCCATTCCCCCTAGTCCTGTCACTTCCTGACTGCCTAAAAAAGTCCTTCCCCAGCTTTTTTGTATGCCCCCTTCAGATACTGGAAGGCCACAAGGAGGTTACCTAAGAGCCTCCTCTTCTCCACACTGAACAGCCCCAACTCTTTCAGTTTGTCCTCATAGCAGAGCTGCTCCAGCCCTCTTGAGCATGCCAGTGGCCCTTTCCTGGATACAGTCCGGCATGTCCACATCCTTCTTGTAATGGGGGCTCCAGAACTGGATGCAGTACTCCAGGTGGGGTCTCACCAGAGCAGAGTAGAGGGGGAGAATCACCTCCCTTGACCTGCTGGCCACACTTCTCCTGATGCAGCCGAGGCTCTGGTTGGCTTTCTGGGCTGCAAGTGCACATTGCTGGCTCACATTGAACTTCTCATCCATGAACACCCCCAAGTCCCTCTCCTCAGGGCTGCTCTCCAGCCAGTCACTGCCCAGCCTGGATTTGTACTTGGGATTGCCCCGACCCAGATGCAGGACCTTGCCCTTGGTCTTGTTGAACCTCATGAGGTTGGCTTGTGCCCACCTCTCCAGCCTGTCCAGGTCCCTCTGGATGCCATTCGTTCCCTCCAGCCTGTCTGCTGCACCACACAGCTCGGTGTCGTCAGCAAACCTGCTGAGGGTGCACTCAGTGCCTCTGTCCATGTCACCCACAAAGATGTTGAACAAGACTGGTCCCAGGACTGATCCCTGAGGGACTCCACTTATCACTGGCCTCCACCTGGACATGGGCCCATTGACAGCCACTCTCTGAGTGTGGCCATCAAGCCAGTTCTTTATCCAACTAGTGTTCCACCCATCAAAGCCATGTTTCACCAGCTTGGAGACGAAGATGTGGTGTGGAACAGTGTCAAAGGCCTTGCTCATGTCCAGGTAAATGACATCAGTTGCTCACTCCTCATCTAATAATGTTGTGACCTGTTCATAGAAGGCCATCAGGTTTGTCAGGCAGGATTTGCCTGACAGTTTGAGACTGCATCCTCTTGTTTTGTCACTGGGTCCATTACCTCTTCAACGCAACAGAAAGGACTTCAATGAGCAAAGGAGTCCACCACTGTTTTAATCTTCTTTGCTAAACCATGTTCTTGAGGCCACAGCAAAACTCCAGACTTGTTAATAACAGCCCACAGAGACATGGAGGTGAAAGTAACAAACACTCCAAAAAGCCACGAGCATCCAAAGAGCCATGAACATTCAAATCAGGGTCTGGGCTGCTAAGAGACAAGCAAGCACACAACTTGGTGCTCGTGTTCAGAAGAGGGTCGAGATGGGGCTGAGAAGCTGGATAACTTTATCCAGGCCAAAACTTTCTCTTTGCTAGAAAACCATGGTGGATACTCGTTTCAAAAACATGGGTCCATGGAAAAAAGTTCTCCTAGCAGGGAAAGAATGTGCTCATTTGAAAAGATACCGTTAAGTCCCACGGCCTTATTGTCTACAAAGCTCAGCTCGGCCCTGGCCCTTTTGTCCATCAGACCCAAGATCTCCAAATTGCCTCCTCATGCTAGTGGTTGAGCCACAGGGCTGCTTCTGCCTCCTGACTCCATCCCGCCCATGGAGGGCCAGCTGCAAACTAGGTCTGGCCCAAGGCTGGAGGGAACCATCAGAGCAAACTCACTTGCCCCACGATCTGCAGGCTTCAGCCAGCAATATCTCTGATGTAGAGCAGCTGCAAAGCCACAATTGAGATCTATGATAATTATACCCTATGGCTGCTTTAGAACTTTCCTCATTTTTGCCCCTGGAGAAAAACAAGCAAATGAAAAGATCTTACAAAGAAAAACCTTACAAAGCAGAACAAGGTTCCCAATGGGACAGTATCACAGTATCACAGTATCATCAGGGTTGGAAGAGACCTCACAGATCATCAAGTCCAACCCTTCACCACAGAGCTCAAGGCTAGACCATGGCACCAAGTGCCACGTCCAATCCTGCCTTGAACAGCTCCAGGGACGGCGACTCCACTACCTCCCTGGGCAGCCCATTCCAGTGAAGAACTTTCTCCTCACCTCGAGCCTAAATTTCCCCTGGCGCAGCCTGGACATAGCATGCCAGGGCACACAGAATCAGTCAGGGTTGGAAGGGACCACAAGGATCATCTAGTTCCAACCCCCCTGCCATGGGCAGGGACACCCTACCCTACAGCAAGCTGGCCAAAGCTTCAGCCAGCCTGGCCTTAAACACTTCCAGGGACAGGGCCTCCACCACCTCCCTGGGCAACCCATTCCAGGGTCTCACCAACCTCATGCTGAATAAATTCCTCCTCATGTCCAGTCTGAATCTCCCCACCTCCAGCTTCGCTCCATTCCTCCTAGTCCTGTCACTACCTGACATCCTAAAAAGTCCCTCTCCAGCTCTTTTGTAAGCCCCCTTCAGATACTGGAAGGCCACAAGAAAGCCACCTGGGAGCCTCCTCTTCTCCAGACTGAACAGCCCCAGCTCTTTCAGTCTGTTCCTCATAGCAGAGCCCTCTGACCATCCTCGTGGCCCTTCTCTGGACACGCTCCAGCATATCCACATCTCTCTTGTAATAGGGGCTCCAAAGCCATGGTAGGATACAACCAAGCAGAGATGACCACTGAACCATCCTGAGGAGATCAAGTGCTCCAACATCCCTTTGGACAGTGTCTCAGGCAGCCCAGATATCCAAAGCACACACTGAGGCCATAATTGTCCTGTTGGTACCACACAGTCACAGAATCACAGAATCAACCAGCCTGGAAGAGACCTCCAAGATCATCCAGTCCAACCTAGCACCCAGCCCTAGCCAGTCAACCAGACCATGGCACTAAGTGCCTCATCCAGGCTTTTCCTGAACACCTCCAGGGACGGTGACTCCACCACCTCCCTGGGCAGCCCATTCCAATGCCAATCACTCTCTCTGGCAACAACTTCCTCCTAACATCCAGCCTATACTTCCCCTGGCACAACTTGAGACTGTGTCCCCTTGTTCTGTTGCTGGTTGCCTGGCAGAAGAGACCAACCCCCACCTTGCTACAGCCTCCCTTCAGGTAGTTGTAGACAGCAATGAGGTCTGCCCTGAGCCTCCTCTTCTCCAGGTAAACAACCCCAGCTCCCTCAGCCTCTCCTCATAGGGTTTGCATTCCAGGCCCTTCACCAGCCTTATTGCCCTTCTCTGGACACGTTCCAGCACCTCAACATCTCTCTTGAATTGAGGAGCCCAGAACTGGACACAGTACTCAAGGTGTGGCCTGACCAGTGTTGAGTACATGATAGGGGTTGGAAGGGACCTCTGAAGTTGATCTAATTCAACCCCTTTACTAGAGCAGGATCATCTAGAATAAATCTAGGGCCATGTGCAGGTGAGTTGTGAATGGCTCTAGGGAGGGAGACTCCACACCCTCTCGGAGCAGCCTGTTTCACTGCTCTACCATGCTCAAAGTGGAATTTACCTGCGGCAAATCCATACCTGCTGCCATGACTCCTTCACATTTTTCACTTGTCAGGCTGATGAATGTACACTTAAATGATGAGTAGAAATGCAAATAGGAATCCTAAATCGATTTCATACTGACAGATAATCACCTAAAGTAGTCTGACACATATGAAGACATCCTTTTTCCATTAACTTTGCCTACATTCCTGGCAGCCCCTGGTAAACCATCATGGATGTCAGAAAAGCATTAAAAAGCAGCTTATGGAGTGTATTATCATGACTAACTTACATAAAAGATCATTAACTATACACAAGTACCTTCAAAACCATATTTCAGGAAGAATCTGGAGAACTTTGAACTTTTAGTTTAATGCCTCTAGTGCTGTTTTAACAACTTTGTGCTTTGCAGCTTTAGACAGTGTGCTGCAAACCACAGTTTCCACTCTTTGTAGCTCTTTACCTTAACTCACAGCTAGGACATAATGAATACATTGCTGAACTAATTAAATTATCACAGAAAGCACATTCAGTTCTGCACTGATTTTTACTCTGTACAGTCACTCACTGGCAACCTTGCTGATCCTTCACAATTAAGCTTTCTACACCACAAATGCTTCATATCATAGCAACTTAAATTTGCTAATTTATGCATAGAACCAGCTCAGCTGCTCTGATTTATGTGTGTGTCTCGCTAAGAAGTAACCCTACTAACACCACAAATTCGATAATCAGTTTGACAAGCAGTGCCAAGTGCTACAGCCACACCACCCAAGTTTCAGAAGGCAAAGTCAGGGAGTTGGATAATGAAGAAATATTCACTGTAGAAGATGATCAGGTCCAAGACCATCTAAAAGAACCCAAAGGTGCACAAGTCTGTTAGAATAGAATAGAATCAATCAGGCTGGAAGAGACCTCCAAGATCATCCAGTCCAACCTAGCACCCAGCCCTATCCAGTCAACTCTGACTTTGTCATCAGACTACACAGAACCAGAGCAGCAGCACTTCAATTTTTTTTTCCTTTCAAAGTTCAGCTTACTTCCTGGTATTGAAATCATAATTAAATCCCATCCAAATTCCTGCTGGTGTAAACTCAGCTATGCCAGAAAGTGGTCCATTATGTCACTCAGCTGCTACAAAACAGAAAGCAGTCACCACCTAACAAAACAAGGCCAAGCAAAAAGATTTATTTCACTCTGCACAATGGCTATGATAGCATCTCCTTTCTCCAGAATGCGACTAAGAAAAGGTGACTAAGAACTTCAACTGACTTGTTTTGTTTTTTTTCCTGGAGAGGCACAAAAATCATCCTATTTGTACAACTTTGGCAGCACAGCAAACAAAAGAAGTATGGCTCAGTTGGCACAGGGCCTGGTCACGCTTGCCAAGTGCCAAGTGCTCCAGTAACCTAGATAATATTTACAGAGCTGATGCTCCAGAGGAAAAAACAGGTTGTTACTGCATCTGCTACCAGATGCAACCTTAAAGCCCAGTGGATTCAGGGCAGTAATTGAGAGTGAGCCATCCTCTCAGCAGGCCCTATTGGAAAATGCTCCTTCACTTACAGAGTACAGTTTAAATACAAAGGAGGAAAGACAACATAAATTTAATTCCTAACAATTCATCATTTAACATCTTAAAAGGAAAAATAACCTAGTACAGCTCTAATTATGACATCTGCTCTTAAGCCTTCCATGGTAAGGCTGCATCTGGAGTACTATGTCCAGTTCTGGGGCCCCCAATTTAAGAGGGACATAGAACTGCTTGATAAAGTCCAGCACAGAGCCACAAAGGTGCTGAAGGGAATGGAACTCCTCTGTTACCAGGCGAGCCTGAGGCTCTTTAGCTTGGAGAAGAGGAGACTGAGAGGTGACCTCATCAATGTTTATCAATATGTAAAGGGTGAATGCCAGGAGAAGGGAGCCAGGCTCTGCTGGGTGATGCCCAATAACAGGACAAGGGGCAATGTCCTGTTGAGGACATGCCTCAATCAAAGTTGAGGCATAGGAAGTTCCACGGAAACATGAGGAGGAATTTTTTTTTCCCCTGTGAGGGTGACAGAACCCTGGAACAGGCTGCCCAGGGGGGTTGTGGAGTCTCCCTCTCTGGAGATATTCAAAACCTGCCTGGATGTGTTCCTCTGTCATCTGGTCTAGGTGATCCTGCTCTGGCAGGGGGGTTGGACTTGGATAATCTTTGGATCACTTCCAGCTCCTGACATTCTGTGATGTTAGCTTGTGAGCACATCTAACAATCACTTTCAAACCACACCCAGAGTCCATCTCACAATTTCTTCAAGCCAAGTGAAAAATATTAAGTTCACATAGGAAGTACAAACCGAGGGGACTAAGCTCATGCTCAACAGTTCAGTTAACTAAAAGGTGCACGCAGGAGGACTGAGCTTTGTATTTTCAGACACAAAAAGGTTTGTGAGAAACTGGAAGAGCCATCTTCCAGGAATGTATTAGCCAAAGAACAATCTCCATTGGAGAGCTTTGTTGTAAGTATCCCTTGGCTGGCAATGGTGTTTTACAAACAGAGAATCTAATAAAAATGAGAACATTATTAAAATGTACTTTAGTAGAAAAACCTCTCCTCAAAACAAAAAGTTCTTGGTCAGGAAAAGCAAAGCAGCACATTTTAAACTAGAGGAGCTGTCAGCATTAACCCTCCCTGGTATTTTAGGGAAACAGGTTTCTGAAGGTATCAAATTAACACTTAGTTCAGAGCAAACCTTGACCAGCTGCAAGGCCATCTCAGGAGGAGTGATGAATAACTGAGTTGCTTCAGTGGGAGTCTGAAATGTGACATATCTCAGAGCTGAAAGCTACTGAATATCCTCAAAGCCCCCACAGTCTCAGGACAGATGATTTCAAACAGAAGGTAACATGCATTCAGTATCTAACAGAGACTGCCTGTTTATTCCTTGTTGCCAGCTCCATGCAGAGCACTATCCTGTAGCAGTGGCTACTCTCTCCTCTGGGTGCCCACTATTGAGACTATTTCAGGGCAGCAGCTGAAGGCTTTTATCTCAGTTTCAGTCTCAGCTTTGCCAAATACATATGAAGTGGAGGAGGTCCAAGTATTTCACTAAATGTGTCCTGTGTTCTCACCACCTCTGTGGTGCACCTTGCTCTTTGTTTTTTTAACGTAATGCCGTGAGGTCTCTTCTGTTGCTGACTCAAAGTGCAGCTGCACAGTTCTAAATGGGTTAATGTGGCTGCAGGTATATCCACGTAATGGTATTAATTAAATCTCACTTCTTTGGGAAGAGTCTAATAATGCTTTCCTTGGCAGAGTACACATCGACTTGCTCACTGGAATGTGGGATTTGCAGACTCTGCTACTTCCTCAGGGAAAGAAGAAAAGACAGCCTGACTTATCTTTTCCAGCTTCACCCACAATTCATCCTCCCCTCTTACAACTACCAGAGGCAGTGGTGGTGCAGTTCTCCAAAAACCTACCTCTTCCCTTGTTGACTCAGATCACCATCCCTTCCTAACCTTGCTAATTTTATTCCACTGCTATTAAGATATGCAGGCAGATTAAATTCCAGCGAAGGCATCTGTCTTCTAACCATTAAAACAGTAACTAGCTCCCCTCGGCTTTCCTCATTGGCCCTACTCTCTACCTACAATCTTCTCCTAGTTTTTATGGCTCTTATGTGCATGCTTCAATATTATTCCTGAGCAAGCAGGCAACCCTGTGGGCAACACAGCCTGATAGCTATGTGTAGTCAATATATTCTGATGCTTTACGAGGGACCTTCCAACAAACACCTCCAGCACGGGAGGTAGAAGCTGTTTAATAACGTTTCTTCTGGAGAGCAGTTATGTCCCAACATTGTTTCTGTGCCATGATAGATCACTTCTGAATCACAGAAACATCTAAGTTGACAATGTCCCTCAGGATCACCAAGCCCAACCTATAACTCTACTCTACAAGATTCACCTTAGACCATATCCCTAAGCCCCACATCTAAACGACCCTTAAACAAAAGGATGAGAGAGGGAAGAAGGAAGGATTAACTGCTTATTATCAAGACCCTTGCATGAAATTTTATGTAGAGGTTTGTTTTTTTTTCTGTCACCTTTTGAGGGTTCTAGAGACTTGGACCAGGTTGCCCAAAGAGGTTGTGGAGTTTCCTGCTCTGGAGAAATTCAAAGCCTAGATGTGATCCTGGGTAACCTGCTCTAGGTGAACCTACTTTAACAAGGCGTTGGAGTAGGTGACAATCAGCGGGCTGGAGCACCTCTCCTATGAGGAAAGACTGAGGGAGTTTGGGCTGTTCAGTTTGGAGAGAAGGCTCTGAAGTGACCTTTTTGTGACCTTTCAGTATCTTAAGGGGATCTACAATAAAACTGTGGAGAGACTTTTTTAGGATGTCAGGTAGCGATAGGACTGGAGGGAATGGAACAAAGCCAGAAATCAGTAGATTCAGACTGGATGGTAGGAAGAAGTTCTTCAGCATGAGGGTGGTGAGCCCCTGGAATGGGTTGCCCAGGGAAGTGGTGGAAGCCCCATCCTTGGAGGTATTTAAGGCCAGGCTGGATAAGGCTCTAGACAGCTTGATCTAGTGTGAGGTGTCCCTACCCATGTTGGGCATTGGAACTAGACGATCCTTGTGGTCTCTTCCAGCCCTGACTGATCCTATGATTTTATGATCTCCAGACATCCCTCCCTACCCCTATCATTCTGTGATTCTAGAGGCACACAAAAGGAAAAGAAAGCACTCACAGCGAGGAAGATAAAAAAGTAGCAGAAATCCAACTGCATAAAGCAGACCTAATTTCCTGTAGCAATGGAGCAGTGGACCCCCCATATAGGGGGAAAAAAAAAATCAGAGATGTCACCTCTTTCTACTAGAGGGAGTCTTCCCATCTGAACACAAGCCAGTAATGTGCCCCAGCTGTAGGAAAGGCAAAGAATGTCCTAGGGCATAAAACCAGGAAAGCCACACATATGGCACAGGAAATGATCTGTCTGTTCTGAGGCTCACAGGCTCACCTTAGCTACCACACTTAGATCAAACTGTAGCACATGACAGAAATACAGTAGTAGTGTGGATGCAATGGAAACATCTCCCACCTGGAGTACTGTGTGCAGTTCTGGAGCCCCCAACACAAGAAGGATATGGAACTGCTGGAGTGGGTCCAGAGGAGAGCCACGAAGATGATCAGAGGGCTGCAGCAGCTCTGCTATGAGGACAGGCTGAGAGAGTTTGGGCTCTTCAGCCCAGAGAAGAGAAGGCTTTGAGGAGACCTTAGAGTGGCTTTCCAGTATCTGAAGGGAGCCTACAGGAAGGCTGGGGAGAGACTATTGACAAGGTCTAGTAATGTCAGGACGAGGGGGAATGGGTTTAAGCTGGAGGAGGGGAGATTTAGGCTGGATGTTAGGAGGAAGTTCTTTACAGTGAGGGTGGTGAGACACTGGAACAGGTTGCCCAGGGAGGTTGTGGATGCTTCCTCCCTGGAGGTGTTTAAAGCCAGGCTGGATGAGGCCTTGAGCAGCCTGCTCTAGTGGGAGGTGTCCCTGCCTATGGCAGGGGGTTGGAGCTGGATGATCCTTGAGGTCCCTTCCAACCTAAACCATTCTATGACCCTATCTCAGAAAAGAGGAGCAGAGATGACCACAGCCATTAAATGTGACACACCAGTTGAATGATACTGAAGGAGCTGAGAGTCAGACTAGAAAAGACAACTAGGAGAAGTTACTTGGAAATAGCCTTAAAAGCATGAAGGGAAAGAGAATAAACTGCTCTGCACATCTGAAAACCAGAGGACTGCAATAAAAGCAACTTAGGTCATCAAGAGGAGGAAGTGCTGCAGTAGCGGAAGGAGCAGGAGAAATCAGGACCAATGAAAGCACATCAGGTCCTACCTGTGCTCTGGAGAACACATACTCTCTCCTGTGATATCAGACCAGCTCAGGAAACAGGCTGGTTGAATAGTTACTACCAAAAGTTGATAAACCAACGTGGTAGAGACCTCGGTGAGCAAACTGGCAAGCAAACTGAAGCTTCAGACTGCAAGCAAGACACCATTCCATGACCTGTAGGATACTTGCTGCATCACTTTGAAATATCCCTGATTCAAGGCTGCTGTTATGCAGTATTTCAGTGTCCATACCACCTTGAGCACTATCACCAACAAACATCAAGACTTCATACAAAAAAAAACACCACAAACAGAACGCAACAAACCATCTGCATTTGATTTGCTCTTCCTGCTGCTCTGCGTATCACCACCACAATTACAAACAGAAGGATTTGGCTCTGTGCCTTGCCCTTTTATTACTTTACTATGCTCCACTGCCAATCCTTATGGCAACAGAACTTGCAAAGTCATGGACTCTTACAAAAATCTTATCATACTAAAACTCTGTTCAGTGAGGTTCCCTCTACTTTTGGACACTGTGGGGTTTCCAGGTATTGTTTTTGTTCTCATCTCATTCTGTATTTAATATAATAGCCAGAAATATGAGTCAACAAGAATAATTTGAAGATTTATGTTTTTCTTTCTTCAGCCTTAGGTATTTCCTTTTTGCTTTCCCCAGTGCACTGTGCTCCAGTGGTTTTATTTGTACTGCAAACTCCTTGGGCAGCCTGTACTATGTGTTCTTAATCTGAGCCTACAGGAGAAGGCAGAATTGTGATCCTTACTAGCACACACTGAGCGTTCCTCCATTGCTTGACCTAAGCATTGCCCTGGGCTAAGGCTGAGCCTGAAGCCTGCCAGAGTAAAAGGCATCCCTACAACCATGGCAGACCATCCCTCACAGCAGCTCACACGTACCAGCTAGTTGCTTGCTCAGAAGCCCGAGAGGTGCTGCTCATGAGCTGCCTGCAATAGATTGCTCGGTTCAAGCTGATGTCAGGAATGTCAGAATCGCAGAATCAGAGTTCTGATGGAAGGAATACCAATCGTAGTTTAGCAGATTATGAGCACATAACAGCAGTTTAGCATATTGCAAGCACAGAGTTGAGTGATACAGCAGGGAAAAGCAAACAGCAACATAATCTGAAAGTCTTCCTTTCAAAGTCTTCACAGCACTGCAAAACGAAGAGGGCTATCAAGTGCAGTGCTTACCAGCCACTTAAATTCTGTGCTATGTGATGCTTACTTTCCAAAAACTACCCCTTGATTTGTCTAAAAGGAGGAATTCATGGCAAAGATCTTTTTTTGGGGTGGAGGAAGAGATGTAATCCTTCTGAACACAATTACTTAAAATGCTTTCAAGTAACTTTTTTTCAATCCTACAGAGAGATCTCAAGGAATTTCTGTACTACTCACATTTGTTATTCAGGTCAAACCTGAATTAGGAGAAATAAGTCACTTAGTTAAAAATAGTGAAGCCTCACATAGGTGGAGAAAACTTGGGGAGTACTCAGAGAGATTTTTCACAGTGAACAAGAACAGAGAGACAGATGAGGCTCCAACAAACAGTGATGTGGTTTGTGGGAAAGGCATCACTGCAGGCACAACAAGTAAGAGGCCAGGTCCCAGGGCAGCACTTCACCTCGGGCCCCACCAGCACTCAGCAGTGCCCTAACAGCCAAACCCTCAAAGACAGACAGTGCTTGGAACTTTTCCCTGCAAACACTGTCCCCACTGCTGAGGCTGCCAGCAGTGCATGTATGTCCTCACCTGCCCCACTTGCACTGTGCAGTCTGCTCCAGAAGTACCTGCTGGATCATGCCTAGATGATTTCCAGAGGTCCCTGGCAATTCCCATATCACTCTGCGATTCTGCAACTTCTTTCATTTATTGCAGATGCTAGGACAAATTAGTCTCTACCCTTTTTGTTTGGTTGGTTGATTGGCCTTTTTTTATTTTCTTTTGCCCCCTGAAATATTATTTATTGCAGCACTGAGAACTACTCATCCTCAGCACCTGAAGTATTTCAAGAGGAAAGCACAGTAGGTAAATGCTGCCATCTACACACGGCCAACTGAAGGCTTTTATGCCAGGCCTGGCCATGAAAGTGCAGGGAAATCTATCGCTCCCCTTCACAGACAACTAACACAGTGCTTTCCACAGGCTCTTGATGAAACTGAAACGTGTGTTACAGAGAGGAGGAACGTTTCTGGAAGATCTGAGTCGCATAAGAAAAGCTACATATTATCTCAATCTGTAAACGAGAAGCATACAGCAAGTCTGAATCTGTGACTACTCTGTCAAAAACAACTCTCATCACTGAATTATCACTTTCTTTTCCTGACCTAGACGCAGAGATCACGTTCTGCAATATCTCGGCTGTCAATTAGACATTCATGTGACACTCACAATATATTTTAGAATAACATTTCATACAGCAGCTGTGTTTACAGAAGGAAATATTTTTATAGGGCTCTCCTTAACAAATGTCTCCCGTTTCTGCAAGTCTGTCCTTCATTCTAATTACCCCCATCACTTCCCTAATGAAATCTGTCCCTGGTAGACAGATTATCATCTATAAAGTTCAGGGAACAGTATTCATCTGTTTTGGCACACCATCTGTAAAGGACATTAGGATTTCAAGCTTCACTTACATCCATGACAAAACATTCAGAAACACAAATCTTCCCCATTATTATTTTCCTCGAGACTGAAACTGTTAGCACTACTTTGGAGCTGGATGATCCTTGAGGTCCCTTCCAACCTAAACCATTCTATGATTCTATGATACTTTAGGTGGCAGCGTATACGATGGAAGATAGCCCCTTCTGCTTCTACTCCAAGTAAAAAGAGACTAAAATATGATTTAAAAAGGAATAATCTGATACTTTCTTAGGTTTGAGGTTTTGTTGTTGGGTTTGGTTTGCTTGAGGGTTTTTTTTTTGGGGGGGGGAGTGGGATGGAGAGAGTGTTAAATCAATTTGTGTCTTCAACTAATGTATGCATACATACCTACATCTATTTAGAGTGAGGGTGGGGAGACACTTGAAAGGGTTGCCCTTGGAGGTCATGAATGCCCCCCCTCCATGGAGGTGTTCAAGGCCAGGTTGGATGAGGCCTTGAGCAATCTGGTCTAGTAGAAAGTGTCCCTGCCTCATGTTGGAGGGGATGGAACCAGATGATCTTTAAAATCCCTTCCAACCAAAAGCATTCTATGAATCTACAAATCACTGAGCTGTTTAACAGAGACATAGAATCATTTCGGTTGGAAAAGAAACCTCAACACTGCTATGTCCACCATTAAGAAAGGGACCTGGAGGTA
>WAAF01002961.1:27982-66622 GCA_013400475.1 Tricholaema leucomelas | reverse complement strand
CTGGATGAGGCACTTAGTGCCATGGTCTAGTTGACTGGATAGGGCTGGGTGCTAGGTTGGACTGGATAATCTTGGAGGTCTCTTCCAACCTGGTTGATTCTATGATTAAACCATGTTCCTAAGGTGTCCATGCTCATGGCAGGAGGCTTGGAACTACAAGATCATTAAGGTCCCTTCCAACCTAAACCATTCTATCAACCAGTGTATTTTCAGAAACCCTGTACTTTAAAAAGCAAATGTTGACATTATGGAGTTGAAGTTCTAATCTACATGTGAGTATAAGGCTCACCAAACTCTGAGAGTAAAAGAGAAAATATATCCCATCTTGGACTTCACAGACTTGCAGACTGGATGAGGCACTTAGTGCCATGGTTTAGTTAATTAGAAGGTGTTAGGTGATAGGTTGGACTCAATCTCAAAGTTCATTCCAACCTGGTCAATTTTGTGATTCTGTGACTTTATAAGAAACTTCACTTCAGCTAAGTAAAAACCTGTGGCTTGTTCAACCTTTACTTAACAACTGCAGCTTCTGAACATGCATTATTTATTTATCTATCTCCACTCTGACTACTCTCCTCCCAGAGTTAGAGCAGCACATGAATATTTTAGCAATCTTTGGTGTCTTTTACACTCAAGAAGACACTCTGAGAAAGGCAGCCAGTCAAATGGCCTCCGCTGATGCTTTTCAAACAGTGTATTTCTGCCACACAACTCCAATGCTGCAAATGGCAGAACACTTTTTCCACACAAACTATGCAACAGTGGAAGAACTCTAAATTAAAACAAAAAAAAACATATATTTGTGTGAAGCTTTCACTAACAACGTAGTACTACAACCAAAAAAGGCTCAGAAACCATCACAGGGTCCGGAAGAGCTCTGCCCTTCCTGACACTGTGAAATACATCCTCTTAACTGAAAAAAAGAGATGCACATCAAGAAAAGCAGCAGGGGATAGGGAGCAAATCTGAAATCTCAGCTCAGTATTGGCTTTGGCAGTCCTCCTTCTCCCCAGAACAACACAATGCTCTGGACTGCAAAGAAAGCACCTGCCCTAACAGCCCATCAGAACACCTTGGGCAGGCATTTGCTAGAGAAAGATAAATGGTTGTAAGTGACCCAGTGCTTCTTGTCAGAACTACTAAAGAAGAGGAAAAGGTGGGGTGTGGGAAATAATAACCCTGTAATTTTGTTTAAACTTACCTAGAATGTTTCTAGGACTAACAGTTATTAGTAGCCAGCAAGGTAAGCCACCAAATAAAAAAAAAGCAATGCTACCATTGACAGCAATCAACTTCTCATTTTCCAGCTCAGGGTATATTTGTTCCTACTTTCAAGGCAAGGTTGGACGTGGCACTTGGTGCCATGGTCTAGCCTTGAGCTCTGTGGTAAAGGGTTGGACTTGATGATCTGTGAGGTCTCTTCCAACCTTGGTAATACTGTGATACTTTGTAGCACTGCAGCTTGAATTGCTATTTATTAATTGTACTATATTTTGGCTTGGCCTAAAAATTGGGTATGTCTGAGTTACTCGACACTGCTAGGATTAATAGTCCCAGAAACGATGCCAAGTTCTTCTGTTCTGCATTACAAACACAAAAAATAAGGCTGGAAAAGTCTGGAAATCAAACTAGTTGGTTCATCCTCATGCTCAAAGAGAGGATCAACTGTACCTGTGGTATCCCAGACAAGCAAATCTGTACCCACTCTATGAAATATATACTAAAAACCACTTTACAAACTCCGTGGACAGGTCCTTACAAGGCATTACTAACTTTGCTATTAAAAAGTGGTCCAAGGGACTGAGCAATCCGTCCCTTGGTGCAGCAAGCCAAAAATAGCACTATTTTGTTGTTGTTGTTGTTGTCCAATAAAGAAATAGAGCTGCAGGAATCATTTATGTTTCTGAGGGCTGCCATATCTCCTGTCTGCTGTCATGGTGGCCAAGAGAGCCAATGGCATCCTGGCCTGCATCAGGAATGATGTGGTCAGCAGGAGCAGGGAGGTCATTCTGCCCCTGTACTCTGCACTGGTTAGACCACACCTCGAGTACTGTGTTCAGTTCTGGGCCCCCCAGTTTAGAAGGGACATTGAGATGCTTGAGCGTGTCCAGAGAAGGGCAACGAGGCTGGTGAGAGGCCTCGAGCACAGCCCTACGAGGAGAGGCTGAGGGAGCTGGGATTGTTTAGCCTGGAGGAGGCTCAGGGGTGACCTTATTGCTGTCTACAACTACCTGAGGGGTGGTTGTGGCCAGGAGGAGGTTGCTCTCTTCTCTCAGGTGGCCAGCGCCAGAATGAGAGGACACAGCCTCAGGCTGCGCCAGGGGAAATTTAGGCTCGAGGTGAGGAGAAAGTTCTTCACTGAGAGAGTCATTGGCTACTGGAATGGGCTGCCCAGGGAGGTGGTGGAGTCGCCGTCCCTGGAGCTGTTCAAGGCAGGATTGGACGTGGCACTTGGTGCCATGGTCTAGCCTTGAGCTCTGTGGTGAAGGGTTGGACTTGATGATCTGGGAGGTCTCTTCCAACCCTGATGATACTATGATACTACTATGATTTAAATGATGACACAGAAACAAGCATGAAAACTTCTATTTCAACACAAACAGTCCAACAACAATCGTTTGAGAATCATCTCTGGAGAGCACTGATGTCGCTCATCTCAAATAGCTATGATGGTCTAAAGCTCTTCAGTCTTTTGTTTAGATGCTCTCAAAGTAATGCAGTTGACATAAATGCCTTGGCAAGTCACACCTCTCCTAGTGCCTTCTTATCTTCTGGCTGCCTATGTAACAGCAAGAGAATGATCAGACTGGCTCAGACAAAGGTTCACCTGCTCAGCCCTTCAGGACTGTTGCAAGCAAGACTCCAACTTAACTCGGTACAGCTATCACTTGTGAAAGATGTGACTTACAAAATAGGATGTGTAGAAAAAAAAACAAATCAAAATGTACTTCTTGCTGGGGGCTGAGTTTGTGCCCATCCCACCTGTAATTTGGGGCTGAAAAAAAATCAAAGAGTTAGAGAATGCTTTATGTTGGAAGGGACATTTAAAGGTCACCTAGTCCAATTCCCATACACTGAACAGGGACGTTTTCAAACAAATCAGGTTGCTCAGGGCCCTGCCCAGCCTGACCTGGAATGTTTCCAGGGATGAGGAACCTACCACCTCTCTGGGCAACCTGTGCTAGTGTTTCACCACCCTCACTGTAAAAAAATTTCTTCCTTCTACCTGGTTTAATTCTTCCCTCATTTAAGTTTAAAGCTGTCACCTCTTGCCCTGTCAGAACAAGGTGACTGCTGCGCTGTCCTCCCCTTTCTTACAAGCCCCCCGTAAGCACTTTAGATTGGCCCAAGACTAAAAGGGTACTTAAAGTCATGGAAATATAAAAAACACAAGGACACATGTAAGAATAATTCCCAGATTCCAGCCATTTTCAGTTCAAGGACTTCTCAAGCAGGATGTGGTTTCAATATATTGTCTAACATACCCTTGAACCCATGCTGGCTTCCAGCATACACAATGCAGCTCCATTAATTGTGTAGGGACCTATCTCCCCCATCCCTCATGGAGCTGAAACAAGTTACTGGCTCCTTATACCACTTTTTTTCTTTAAACTAACTATGTGGTGCTGCAAGCACCACTCTGATAGCCTAAGCAGTCCTACACTCATCACCATGGCCTGTCCTTCAAGATACAGGAAAATTCTTTTGGAAGCAAGATGAATGCCTCAACAGGATTTACTAACTGAATACTGGACTAGGATAAAGGAAATTGTTCTCTAGATCCAGCAAACTCAAAAAAAAACCCCAATGTGTTCTGCCAGGCATCCAACTCTTCACTTCTGTGCAGATGACACCAAGCTGTGTGGCGCAGCTGACTTGCTGGAGGACAGGGATGCCATCCAGAGGGACCTGGACAGGCTGGAGAGGTGGGCCCAGGCCAACCTCATGACGTTTAACAAGGCCAAGTGTAAGGTCCTGCACCTGGGTCAGTGCAATCCCAGGCACAGATACAGGCTGGGTGGTGAATGGCTGAGAGCAGCCCTGAGGAAAAGGACCTGGGGGTCTGGGTCGACGAAAAGCTCAACATGAGCTGGCAGTGTGCACATGCAGCCCAGACAGCAACCCTGTGCTAGGCTGCATCAAGAGAAGTGTGGCCAGCAGGGCAAGGGAGGGGATTCTCCCCCTTTACTCTGCTCTCCTCAGAACCCAGCCAGGCTGGATGAGGCCTTGAGCAGCCTGCTCTAGTGGGAGGTGTCCCTGCCTATGGCAGGGGGTTGGAGCTGGATGATCCTTGAGGTCCCTTCCAACCTAAACCATTCTATGATTCTATTCTATTCTTCACTGCAACAGCATCCTGCATCTTGTCTAGGACTTGACAAACAGACAAACCTACCAACACCCGAATGCCAGTGAAGAACACCACTGGACACTGACCACAAGCAGAGCTCTGGAGGCTAAACTCTATTTCTTGAAGAAGAAAAAGAATGGAGAGACATGAGAAGTGACAAACCTGAATGGCTTTGCTTCATTCTTTTCAGAGAGGTCTTCTAATTGCAAAAACAGCTGTGTAAATCCAGTCCCAAAGCTCTGAATTGTTTTACATCTGCACAGGCAAATATGGTCATATATTGCACTACCTCAAAAAATAACTCAGTTGCAAATTGCAATGATTTTGGTTTTCCATTGCACATGTACATTTTTTTCTCCCCACACAGGATATTGGTAAGACAGAAGCACACAAGAAGAGAACCACCTTCACAGCTCACTCACACAAAAATGCCACAGATCAGTCTCCAACTTCTACATTAAACCTCAGGAAAGGTTACAAGCTAAAATAGCCGGTGCTGGAGGTTTACAGGTGATACCATGCTCTGGTTTGCACTCTGGGTGCTACTTCTGTCACTTCCGAGCTCTCCTGCTGGTGAAACAAGATCGGCTCCTCAATAAAAAGCAGCTGGCTGAAGCTAAAGCAAGGCATGTGAGAAATTATATTCATGTTCATGGCAGAAATATAGCCAACACCAAGATAAAAGAGAAAAAAACCCACAACAACAAAACACTACCTCTCCAATACCAGCAGCTGGAGGTTTTAAAACTTAAAACTATCACATTTAAGATGGGTGAAGTACCAGCACTGGATGAAGTGTGCCCAAGTGGCCAAGAAGGCCATTGGTATCCTGGCCTTTATTAGGAATAACATGGCCATCAGGAGCACGGAAGTCCTTCTTCCCCTGTACTCAGCACTGGTCAGGCCACGCCTTGAGTACTGTGGCCAGTTCTGGGCTCCTTAGTTTTAAGAGAGATGTTGAGGTGCTTGAACAAGTCCAGAGAAGGGCACCAAGGCTGGTGAGGGGGCTGGAGCACAGCTCTGTGAGGAGAGGCTGAGGGAGCTGGGGGTGTGCAGCCTGGAGAAGAGGAAGCTCAGGGCAGACCTCATTGCTGTCTACAACTACCTGAAGGGAGGCTGTAGCCAGGTGGGGTTGGTCTCTTCTGCCACCAGTAACAGAACAAGAGGACACTGCCTCAAGCTGTGCCAAGGCAGGTTCAGGCTGGATGTTAGGAAGAATTTCTTCACAGAAAGAGTGATTAGCATTGGAATGGGCTGCTCGGGGAGATGATGGATTCACCATCCCTGGAGGTGTTTGAAAGAAGACTGGATGAGGCACTTAGTGCCGTAGTTTAGTTAATTAGAAGGTGTTGGGTGATAGCTTGGACTTGATCTCAAAAGTCTTTTCCAACTTGGTTATTCCTGTGATTCTGTGAAGTCCCCTTTCTATTGATCCTTGGTAACAGGGATGGCTGTCACAGCACCTACTTATGATGTCTAGTTTCTTCTAGCAAAGGAAAGGAAGTCATTAAAAAAGACAGATTTTGAACTAATTTAAAAGGTAATTCAGTTTTGGATAGATTTTGAAGCAATTTTAAAAGGTGACTCTGTTTTGTATCAGATGAGTTAATGCCAGAGGTTTTGCATTAGATCTTAAATATTTAATGAACTATTCTTCCTGTAAATGTGCTGGCAACCACTTCTCACCTTGTACTAACCTATCATGAGACTGCCCCTTAAAAACAATCAACCACCACTAAAATGAGTAGAAACAGAAAAGATTTTCCTACTTGTGCTGGAGTTACACAGGGTTTTGGAAAAGATCAGATATCTCTGAGACAAATTTTAACAAGCAGAGGATCTCTGTGACTCACGAGAGCTAGGGATCAGGATGGGCGTCACGGTGATGTTTTTGGTCTTGAAGCCTAAAGCTATTCATAGACTAATCCCCTTTCCATGATCACAGAGGATGGGCTCCTGGTTGGCAGCAGACTGGTGCTCTAACACATAGAACACCCCACCAAGGTTTGGAGAGAGCAATTTTAATGCTCAGAGTCCAGCTGACTCTTGTGGAGATTCAGGGGAGAAGCAGTTTGGGTTTCTTCTCCCACATAACTAGCAACAGGATGAGAGGACACAAGCTTAAGCTATTCCAGAGGAAGTTAGGAAACATTACTGAAAGAGTGATAAAGCATTGGAACAGGCTGCCCAGGGAGTTGGTGGAGTTGCCATTCCTAGAGGTGTTCAAGAAGCGTAGAGATGTGGCACTTCAGGATATAGCTTAGTGGTCATGGTAGTTGGATGACAAGAGGACTTGATTTTGAAGGCCTTTCCCAATCACAGAATCAACCAAGTTGGAAAAGACCTCTAAGATCATCAAGTCCAACCTATCACCTAACCCTTCTAATTAATTAAACCGTGGCACTAAGTGCCTCACCCAGCCCCTTTTTAAGCACCTCCAGGGATGGTGACTCCATCACCTCCCTGGGCAGCCCATTCCAATGCCAATCACTCTTGCTGTGAAGAACTTCTTCCTAACATCCAGCCTGATCCTGCCCTGGCACAGTTTGAGACTGTGTCCACTTGTTCTGTCACTGGGTTCCTGGCAAAAGAGACCAACCCCACCTGGCTACAACTTCTTTCCAGGTAGTTGTAGAGAGTAATAAGGTCTCCTCTGAGCCCCCTCTTCTCCAGGCTGAATCTTCAAGATTCTACAATTAAGATAAAACCCAGGAAGCTTCTCTGAAACATGAAAATCAATACCTAGGAGAATAGACAGCCACTTCTAGAAGGTATTTAAAAACAGCTATCAAGCAAATTACATTAAAAATCTATGGAGTTGGTAATTAATTTCATAGGTAATGAATAATAAAAGCCACCACATGTGCATCCAGCACTACACAATTGCATGTTGAACAAGTGTGCCTGGAAAACAATGACCTCGCTGCCTGACCTGCTCAGATAACCTTTCATTTCTTAGCAGTCTGTGCCTATCTCCTGTGTACAGCCTGTGGTGGCCTCAGAAACAGAGTAGACCGATGAATAAAACAGCAAGGTGGAAAGGATGGATTTGTGAAAGCACACCAGCAGTTTATTTTTTCCACACAAAGACATTTCTGCTCTTTCTGTTCTCTGAGACTGAAAAGGGTTCCTGCCGCCAGGGCTGCCAGGGGTTTCTAAAGCCTTTGCTCTGGGTCTCCAGGCATCTCTCTGTGCACATTTCAATGACCTTTACTTCTGCTGAATGATTCAACAAAGCAAAGATTTGCTGATGACAATCTCCAACCTGAAGGAAAAACTTAGAGCTTGCAATTTGTTTGTTAAAACTCCTGGAAGGGAAACAAAACTAATCTCTTTGCTTTGACCTTGTTTGGGACTTTGCAGTGAGGACTGACAGGAGGAAATTCAGTCAAAGTTTTGATGAATGATGGGGAAAAAAAACAGCTGACAGAATTGCAGGCCTAAGGGATAAGATGGCAGTGACAAATATGATCTGGTGACACTGATGATGGCAATCCACACCGAAAGAAGCACAGAATTATTTGGGTTGGAAAGTACCTTCAAAGGTCATCTAGTCCAATCTCCCTGTAGTGAGCAGGGACAACTAGATCAAGTCACACTCACAGCCCTGTCCAATCTGACCTGGAATGTTTCTAGGGATGGGGCTTCTACCACCTCTCTGGGCAACCTGTGACAGGATTTCACCAACCTCACTGTAAAATGTTCAGTCCTTATACATAGTCAAAGCCTCTTTTCCTTAAAAGCATTACATTCCTTAAAAGCACCATCCCTTGGTCTGTCACAACAGATCTTGTTAAAAAGACCATCCCCGTCTTTCTTACAGTCCCTACATGCCTATCCTGGTGAAGCAGCAAGGGCTGCATGGATGAGGAGAGTCTACGCTACTCCCAGGTCTGAAAGGACATAATAGACTTCAAGGTTTTAAAATGTCTTTTTACATGGTTGTAAACTCTGCAGCTTTGCATGAAATCCTGCTGCTGGTCAGGCTGCTGTATGCTGCAAGAACCTGACCGAGTCGTGACTCTGATCTCACCCACCAAAAGGTAACTCGACCTACTATAGGTATCAAAAGGGAAAATGATGATGACAAACAACTGCTAATCTGCTGCTTCAGGTCTGTCAGGAGAATACTATGAGGCAGGACAGCACCACAGCCCTCTGAAACCACAGAGCATCAATCTTCCCTCGATTGCACCTCAGCACAAAGTCAATCTGACATCACACAACCAGAAGCCACACGCATAACCTGAAAGTTCAAATAGCAGCCACAACAGGCTACGTTTTCATTTGCTACCCCTCCATATTTAATATAGAGGACATCATCCTCCTGTCCCATGCCAAACGCACCAGGCTGGGGTTTTTTTCGCTCTTGAACTTGATCAATCGAGCAAAATGTGATGAGAGTATAGCTCTTGGTACGGGAATGATGTGTTAACTTGTGCTCCCTCTGCTGCTCCTGCTGCAGCACAGCAAACTACAGCCTGATGGAACCTTCAGATGGCTGCGTTCTGCCCAGAGCTCAGCCCTATTTCGCTGATTTTTCTGCCCTTCTCTGAAGAGAAGAAAATGTTAAAGCAGAGTAGCAAAGCATGCAAACGTGATGGGTTTTAAATGAAATGATTTCTAAGGCAACGGATCCAAGTGGGGTCTATGCTGCTCAGGACCCCATGGTCCTTCTGGTCCAGCTGCATGGATGACATCCTTTAGCCAGACCTGGGAAGTCCCTACTGCAGGGTGATGCAGGGCTGGTCAAAGGACACAACGAGGCACATTTCTGGGAAGTCCCTACCCCACGGTGATGCAGGGCTGGTCAAAGGACACAACGAGGCACATTTGTAAGGCAGTGGTCACAGAAACAGAATCAGAGAATGAAGGGGTTTGGAAGGCACCTCTGGAGATTATCTAGTCCAACTCCACTGCTAAAGCAGGTCCACCTGGAGCAGGCTGCCCAAGATTGCATCCAGACAGGCTTTGAGAAGACTCCACAATCTCTCTGGGCAACCTGGTCCAGTGCTCTGTCACAGGGAGCCCAGATCTCTGGCCTCAGAGAGGACACCTTCCCTACAGAGCCACCACACTGTAGGGGCAGAACAGAGGGAAGGAGAGAATTTAGACCTTTGGACAGTTGGTAACCATAAAAATAATTAGAGCTGTCCATAACAACGTAAACAAAGATTTCTGCAGAGTTGCAGACCATTCAATCCAGTTAGTTACAAACAAAGCCCTTCAGAAGATGGCTTGGTCATTTATGGTTACACATGCCTTCAGTTTCTACAGCTGAAACAGCACCAAGTGAAATAACGAGTTGTACTAATTAATTGCTACCAGCATTGCTCAGGCTCACAGCAAGGCTATTAACATCAGCAACAATTTTCCCCTTTACTCACAGTATTTGAAAGTATCCAAATGGGTTTACTGCCAGAAAGAAAGTAATTTTAGGAGAAAGACTGAAGAGGAAACAGGAAGAATGCCCCTGAAGAAGGAAGGCTATGCAGGCACAATCATCTGCTTTGAAACTTACATCCTGGCTGCCTCAGCAGTATAAACAGAACATGACCAGCAGGCCTAGCAATGGAGTACAAACTTTCTATACCCACATTTTTTCCCTTGGTCTGAGGAAAATAGTTCTCTTGGTATCCAACATTGCAGGACTGCAGGTTGAGTAGTTTTCCTTTTTGTGTGTTTGCTTATAGAGTTTAAAAAAAGTAATTCAAAGGTACCTTAAAACTCACAAGATGCTGTGGTGCCAAAGAAGGCAGGAGAAGTCCTGTCCATGCTGCAAGGCACTGACTTGCTGGGACATCAGTCTTGCCACTATATTCGGGCACATCCAGCTCTACTGTCACTGTTACACTGAGCCTTATTCAATACAGAACCAGCCAAAAAGCCACGGGTTGAGTTGAATCTGCTGCTGATATTCAAGACCATGCTGCCACCGTGCCACCTTCAAAACAAAAGTGCTGGCTGGAGCAAAGTATCATGGGGCTTGAAGTTGTGATTGTAACATGAGAGTTGCTGCTTCTGGTTTCCAGTTTTTGGGGTGCTGAGCAGGCTGCAAGTCAGGGGATCAGAGGGGGTCGGTGTCTTCTGCTGCTGCTTTTGCATTTCGTTGTGCTTCTCTCAGGGTAGGCTAAGGTAATGGTGCATTGGATCACTTCCAGTAAAACTCTTTATCTCAACTCTGTGGGCCAACCCAGAGGGTTTAGGGTTTTGTTTTGTGTGTGTTTGTTTCTCTCCTGCCTGTGTGGGTGGAGAGGGGCTTGTGAGAGTGGGCCATGTTAACCCAGGACAAGACTCAAAGTTAGACTGAAGCCAGCCAACCACAAGGAGCAATCTGTTGCAATAAAAACCACATTAAAATAAGCAGCAAGAAACCAATAAGCAAACTATGGATAACAAAAAGTTACATTCACAAAATCCACCTTCCCTTCCTGGAGAGAAACTGTGCTGGCAGGAAAAGCTAGAAGTTGTGTCTGGAGTTTCCTAACCTCCCACTTTAAACTGGATGCCGAGGCCTTGTGCTGACCTGGTGATGCTCTCTATTTTTTAAAAGGGGTGTGCATATAAATAATTTCACTAGAAATCTATTTGGCATTCCAAACCAAGGGAAGGAAGCCTATCATCTACTGACCATGACTTTAAAAAAGGGAGAGGGTGTGTGGATGTATGCTTCTTTGATAAATCGTCCTCCCACGTATACACCCATATCAGCATTTCCTCCTGCTGCTGATTTCAGAACAAAAATGTGCAGGCTAAGTGAGCTTCTATTTTATGCCACAATAACCCATCGTTCAGTGGTTAACAAAGACCACTCAGGATTTAGTTACCTAAAAGACAGCCAACTAATCCCTTTAATTCGAGAAGACTTTTTCCTCATCAAAGCACCACAGCGTCACCAAAGGAACATTTCAGAGCTCAGCATCCACAAAGTGGGCATTATACAAGACACAAAAGTATCTTGGAAGGCTCAAGTCTTGTGGATGCTTCCTCCCTGGAGGTGTTAAAGCCAGGCTGGATGAGGCCTTGAGCAACCTGCTCTAGTGGGAGGTGTCCCTGCCTATGGCAGGGGGTTGGAGCTGGATGATCCTTGAGGTCCCTTCCAACCTAAACCATTCTATGATTCTATGATTCTACGTCTCTAGTCTGACATGCAGCAGTGATTCAACTTTTTGGCACATTACCTTCCTGTGATCATCCAAAAGCCGTCTGAGATAACTTCCAAAGAAGGTCTACACAAGGGTCTTCTCTTCCTTTCTCCCAACAGAGAACAAAAATCTGCTCTTTTATGTCTACCATAAAACAGGATTACAAAACATCAGCAAGGAAGAACAAAGCCCATTTGAAAAGAAGGTCAGACATCCAGCATCAACTTCTCAGCCAAGCTTGAGGGAATCTCACAGCTGGCTGCTGCCATGGCTCTGGATGGCCACGGCTTCCATCTGCTTTTTACCATCATCTCCATCTTCTGTGGCTTAGACAATAGCGACAGATGCGACAACACCAACACTTGAATGAAACCGCCTGAGGAATGCCTGTTTTCTGGTGGAAGTCTTTAAGTAGTAATAGGGAAGCACTTGATGGATATCACAGCTCAAAGCCACAGGATGACATGCAGCCTTCCAACACACCACATATAAACAAAATCATATTTACCAAATACCACAGTCCAAAAGTACCAGAAGCCAAAATACCACATTCAGGGCTTGATAATGACCACAGGAAAAAAAATACTGGGGTGTAGGACTGGCTTGCTCCAGATTTCTAAACAAAACCATACGTTTCAGCTGTTTTCTCACTTCAGGGTATTCCACTTTGTGGTAATTTCCTTTATCCCAGTTTTATTTTCGTCTTGTGAAACATCACCTGTTGTTTTCTTACCCCTCCCCCCCCACCCCCACCAGAAGCATCCCTGCCAGTGGATCAACAAAGCAAGCAGCCAAGAACAAGTCCACAGCCTTTCACCTTCAGAATATGACTTAGATATACCAGACAGGACACTGGAGATCATCACCCTCTGACACCCAGGGACAGGAGCTGGCCACAGAACACCAGGGGTTAAAGACTGAGGCAGGCAGATGCTGAATTATCTACAACTGTTAAAGACACTTGAATATTCACCAAAATGAATCTCAGCCATGAAAGAAAAAGTGCCTAAAAAACAGTGACAAAGAGGTGTTTTTAAAAAGGAACAAAACTGTCCCGAGATGTTGTGGATGCCCCCGCCCTGAAGAGTGTTCAAGACAAGACTAGACAGGGCTTTGAGCAGTCTGGTCTAGTTTAAGGCACTCCCACACATGGCAGAGTGGTTGGGACAAGAGGTTCCCTTAAGGTCCTTTCCAACTCACACCATTCTGTGATTCTATGAGATATATTTTCAAATACAACAATGACCAAAGCCTGCACACTTCAGGAACCAAAACTGGTAATACTTCAATTTTTTTTAGGGAGGCTCTGCAGTAACTACCTTTCTTTTCAGAGTCTAACACTCACGACAGCAGGCATTGAAATACAAAAGCTCCTTTCTCAGAAGTGCAGCAAGGAAAACTGTTTTGTTAACTGTTTGTTAAGAGAAAGGCAGTAAGATGTCATCCCAAGTCTTCACACTGCTGGTCACAGAAACGGTTGGCCCTGCATTGCTCCAAGGTCATAGAATCATAGAATGTCAGGGGCTGGAAGGGACCTCGAAAGATCATCCAATCCGACCTCCCTGCCAAAGCAGGATCACCTAGACCAGATCACACAGGAACACATCCAGGCAGGTCTTGAATATCTCCAGAGGGAGACTCCACAACCCCCCTAGGCAGTCTGTTCCAGTGTTCTGGCACCCTCACAGGGAAAAAAAAAAAAATCTCCTCATATTTAAACGAAATTTCTTATGCCACAGCTTCCATCCATTGTCCCTCGTCCTGTCATTGACCATCACCCAGCAGAGCCTGGCTCCATCCTCCTGGCACTCATCCTTTACACATTCATAAACACTGATGAGGTAATCTCTCAGTCTCCATCAAAGCAGAGGGGCTGGGCTTCACAGGGACTGAGCCCAGTGCTTCTTTTCTGGGAGGCTTTACAGCTGCAAGGAACTCTTTTGTACTTGGGGGAGCAGCAGAAGCATATTTTCCATAGTTCATAATAATTGCATAAGAGATCGTTTGTCACCTCTCCCCATCACCCCTGCTGTGCACCCCGAAGGAATGCCTGTGATCCAGGCTGCGAGTGCCGAGAGAAGAGCTGAAAAAACAAATATCAGCTCATGCCTTGCCTTTAGGGAACACCCTCAGCAAGTTTGCAGATGACACCAAGCTGTGTGGCACAGCTGACTTGCTGGAGGGCAGGGATGCCATCCAGAGGGACCTGGACAGGCTGGAGAGGTGGGCCCAGGCCAACCTCATGACGTTTAACAAGGCCAAGTGTAAGGTCCTGCACCTGGGTCGGTGCAATCCCAGGCACAGATACAGGCTGGGTGATGAATGGCTGAGAGCAGCCCTGAGGAGAAGGACCTGGGGGTCTGGGTCGACGAAAAGCTCAACATGAGCCAGCAGTGTGCACATGCAGCCCAGACAGCAACCCTGTGCTGGGCTGCATCAAGAGCAGTGTGGGCAGCAGGGCAAGGGAGGGGATTCTCCCCCTTTACTCTGCTCTCCTCAGACCCCACCTGGAGTACTGTGTGCAGTTCTGGAGCCCCCAACACAAGAAGGACATGGAACTGCTGGAGCGGGTCCAGAGGAGAGCCACGAAGATGATCAGAGGGCTGCAGCAGCTCTGCTATGAGGACAGGCTGAGAGAGTTGGGGCTCTGCAGCCTGGAGAAGAGAAGGCTTCGAGGAGACCTTAGAGTGGCTTTCCAGTATCTGAAGGGAGCCTACAGGAAGGCTGGGGAGGGACTATTGACAAGGTCTGGTAATGTCAGGACGAGGGGGAATGGGTTTAAGCTGGAAGAGGGGAGATTTAGACTGGATGTTAGGAGGAAGTTCTTTACAGTGAGGGTGGTGAGACACTGGCACAGGTTGCCCAGGGAGGTTGTGGATGCTTCCTCCCTGGAGGTGTTTAAAGCCAGGCTGGATGAGGCCTTGAGCAGCCTGCTCTAGTGGGAGGTGTCCCTGCCTATGGCAGGGGGTTGGAGCTGGATGATCCTTGAGGTCCCTTCCAACCTAAACCATTCTATGATTCTATAAAAAAAGATGATACCAACAACTTCATTCTTAAATGCAAAAAGAACCATTTGGTTATTATTAAAACTTCTTCTCTGTCCTCCTGAATGTATGCCCTCATGTTTACTTATCAACTGCCAGTGTCTGAAGGGGGCTACAGGAGGACAGGGGGGGGACAGACACACACTATTTGCAAGGGCTTGTAGTGACAGGATCAGGAGCAATGGGTTTAAACTGCCAGAGGGGAGATTGAAACCGGATGTTAGGAAGAAGTGTGGTGAGACACTGGAACAGGTTGCCCAGGGAGACTATGGATGCTCCCTCCCTGGGGGTGTTCAAGGATGAGCCCTTGAGCGACCTGCTCTAGTGGGAGGTGTCCCTGCCTATGGCAGGGGGTTGCAGCTGGATGATCTTTGAGGTCCTTTCCAACCTGAACCATTTTATGATTCTAACTATCATCTTTTCAAAGGGCATTTAGCAACAAACTTGCCAAATATTTTCTTTCTTAAATTCCTGAAAGACCACATTTCTGATCTGTCCAAACCATGGTCTCTCCTTTAAAAAGGTGACCCAAGCAGAAGAGCCAAAAGCATGCAGTGACCTGTAGAGAAAAACAACAGTGGTATTTTGCTTCAAAATTAAAGGCTCCAAAATGTGATCCACTGCTCTGAAATCTGGAAAGGAGAGAGCACTGCTGCTGCCCAGCTGACAATGGAGAGGACAGTAATTAATGGTACTGCTGATAAGGCAGCATCAGATGGAGCAACGCCGCGAGGCCCTGACCTCTCATTCCAAGCATACATCTTGATCTGGCAAGAGGAATTTCTCCTGTTGCATTGTCCTGCTGATGGAGCTCAGCTTTAGAGAGGAGTTTTCTGCCTTTTTGGCAGCCACTAGCAAGTCATCACGATTTTTCATTTTCATAAGTATGCTGTCAGGAAACAGAAACAAGCCAAAAGCCTGAGTGTCAAACGTTGTTGAGTAACGCACACACATGGAAGAGCACCGGGAAGGCAGCTCTGGCCAGACCACTGTGCCTTAGCGCAGCCTTTCAGTACTTGAAGAGAGCTTGTAAGTAAGATGGGNAGGGGAGACCTTATTGCTGTCTACAACTACCTGAGGGGTGGTTGTGGCCAGGGGGAGGTTGCTCTCTTCTCTCAGGCGGCCAGCACCAGAACGAGAGGACACAGCCTCAGGCTGCGCCAGGGGAAATTTAGGCTTGAGGTGAGGAGAAAGTTCTTCACTGAGAGAGTCATTGGCCACTGGAATGGGCTGCCCAGGGAGGTGGTGGAGTCGCCGTCCCTGGAGCTGTTCAAGGCAGGACTGGACGTGGCACTTGGTGCCATGGTCTAGCCTTGAGCTCTGTGGTAACGGGTTGGACTTGATGATCTATGAGGTCTCTTCCAACCTTAGTAATACTGTGATACTGTAACCTTTTTAGCAGGACCTGTTGTGACAGGTCAAGGGGTGATGGTTTTAAACTAAAAGAGGAGAAATTTAGACTGGAGTTAAGGAAGAAGTTTTTTTTTAATGGTGAGGATGGTGAAACACTGTGAAGAGTTGCCCAAAGAGGTGGTAGATGTCCCATCCCTGCAAACATTCCAGGCCAGATTGGACAGGGCTCTGAGCAACCTGATCTAGTTGAAGATCTCCCTGCTTACAGCAGGGGGTTTGGACTAGGTGGCCATTAAAGGTGCCTTCCAATGCAAACTGCTGTATGATTCTACGACTGAAGTGAACTTCTCACTTCATAGGCATGTCTGAACTCCATACTAACGCCACCAGGCTTACTTTACTTCAGAGTATCTATCAGCTTTCCTAGCAATTACCCAAGTCCAATTTTATATCTGCTACTGAACTTATAACCAAGTTGGTATTTCTGAGTTGGGAGGGGGCTTGTTTAATGCCTTTTCTTATTTGCTTGTTTTGTTGTTGTTGTTGTTTATTGTTGGGTGGTTTTATTTTTTATTTATTGTTGGCTCTTTTCAGTTGCAGAATTGGCCATTATGATTCTCCTTGATTATCTATGTCAAATAAAGCCACATTTGTATCTGAGCACAGCTCATGCTGGCATCCCCCCAGTTCAAGAGGGACAAGGAACTGCTTGAGAATGTCCAGCACAGAGCCACAATGATGATTAAGGGAATGGAACATCTCTCTTAGGAGGGGAGCCTGAGGGAGCTGGGGCTCTGCTGCTTGGAGAAGAGGAGACTGAGAGGTGACCTCATTCATGTTTATCAATATGTAAAGGATGAGTGCCAGGAGGCTGGAGCCAGGCTCTGCTCGGTGATGCCCAATGACAGCACAAGGGGCAATGGGTGGAAACCAAGGCATAGGAGGTTCCATTTAAACATGAGGAGGATTTTTTTTCACTGCAAGGGTGGCAGAACACTGGAACAGGCTGCCCAGGGGGGTTGTGGAGTCTCTCTCTCTGGAGATATTCAAGACCTGCCTGGGTGTGTTCCTGTTTGATCTGGTCTAGGTGATCCTGCTCTGGCAGGGAGGTTGGACTGAATGAGTTTTTAAGGTCCCTTCCAGCCCCTGACATTCTATGAGTCTATGATCCTGTTGACAGCACAGACCAACTGAGCAGAATGATCCTCAGTGAGCACCAGATGCCAGAGTGACAGGGGTTAACTCCTGTGGTTGAACCTCTTTTTGTGAGCACTGGTCACAAGACACCTTTTTACCCACTGAGCTGCTTAAAATAACTTTTCTCAATTTATATGGAGCAAAGATTAGACTTCAAAAGAAACTAATACTGGCAGATGAAAGGAAATAATCTTATAGATATGTGAAGCAACTTGCTGTTTCTTTGATTATTGTGGGGAAGGAGGTCCCAAGCTCCACCACTTCATTAACATTTGCAGTTTAACAGCATCTAAAGGCTCCCCAAAGCCTATTCACACCCATCCAACAACCACCTCAGTCGTAAATGACAACCTCCCAGGAGGAAGGTACATGCTGTTTGAAACCCAGGATGCAAATATATCCACAGGACATAAGCCTTCCATCTTCTACCATTTATAGTTTATTCATCACGCTTTCAAATCCCAGCTGCAAAGCCGATGAGAGCGAGAGGGAGATGAAGTTTCTCATTAGCAAGAGCAGTAAAACCTGTGAGAAGGAGCTACAAGGTCCTACATACCTGAGCAGAACCCCCTGCCCCAGGATACCACATAAACTGAGACTGGCTGGTATTTTTTCATTTAGCTAAATATGAATATGAGTTTTCCTGCTCCATCTCAGTTGTACCCTTTTGTTTTACTCTCCTAAGTTCAAGCCTGCCTCCGAACTCTTTCCCCCTGGGGAAAGGTTATAAACTTAATCCTGGAGTTTGCTTCACACATCATTTGCAGCTTGTCGATGGGTTTTTGAACGCCACCATGTGAGGAATAACATTAGCCGGGGGAAGGATCTAAAGACTTGGTTTTGCTAATGGGAAGAAGAATGACAGTAGTGCTGCTCAGGGCTGAAAGCAAGTTAATAAAAAGAGTGTATGATCACATTTTTTTTCCCCTGCAATATAGCTATAAAAGACCTTCTTGGTCCATGCTTAGTCAGTTATTCTCTTAGTACATTTGACCTGCGAGTTGGAGGATGAAAAATCATTTGTTGAAGTAGCTTTTTTGCCCCATTTCTGTCTCAGTTATGCAGTAGATTCTTCTTCTGAACAAATTACCTCATGGCTCAGTTGAACACTGATCCATTAGCAATGAGGTCTGCAGATATCATCTGCCATGCTATGGAAAAAGAAAAACCTTCCTTAGAGCTTTAGTTCTCAGGATGTTGCCACCTGGTAGCAGTTGCGTGAAATCCCTGGCTACAGACAAATCATGAGCTGGAAGAATCAGGCTCAAGAAACAGATTCCTGCCTAAGTTGTCTTCTAGTTACAAGATTGGGGCATTCTTGCTAATTTGTCATTACTGAGGGCATTTGTGTGTCTTAACAGTTTATGTTTTTAAGAAACCTTGTTGAGGGCAAGCTGTTCTCAACACTCATTGAAAGCTTAAAGCTGTAATTTCTCTAACATCACAAGCACTTCCTATCGAACAAACGGGAATTTTCTTGGCACTCTCTCAGGAAACACCTTCATTTACAGGGAAGGGAAAAAAAGTTAAGTTAAAGGCCTCGCTGCAAGCAATTTGAGGAAGCACACAGAACATCACACAGACCAAAACCACACTGAGCGGCACTCGGCAAAGCCGGAGGACTGGATTACACCAACTTGTTAGCATCAGGCTTGTTTATGCCTTCGGGTTGAGTCCTGAACTCAGGACCACAGCTTGACTTACAGGAACTCCTGGGTGGGATTTTCCAACCCCCTTTATGTTGCTTGCTCCTCTCTGCCTTCAGAATGGGCACAGCGGTCCGCAGATATGTACCACTCTGGGCAATGCACCAAGCCAGTGGACACCTCCCTGGATAGAAAGGTGTGAGAGTGTTTCCCAGCTCCAGGCTCCCTGAAAACCCTTGCCCTGGGGATGGAGCTGTGAACCATGCAGAGACAGTAAGTCTTAATCTGAAAGCAAGCATGGTGAGGCTACCCCTTCAATGATGAGTTTGATTTTAGGCCCTCACTCTGAGAAAGACATTGAGATGCCAGGGTGTATCCAAAGAAAGGCAATGAAGCTGGTGAAGGATCTAGAACACAGTTTTTATGAAGAGCAGCTGACAGAGCTGAGGTTGCTCAGTCTGGAGAAAACCTTCTCACACTGTGCAGCTACCTGAAAGGAAGATAGGGTAAGGTGGGGGACAGTCTATCTTCCCTACTAACAAGCAATAGGACAAGAGGAAATGGCTTCAGATTGCATCAGACGAGGTTTGGGGTCAGACATCAGGAAAAATTTCTTCACTGAAAGGGTTGTCAAGCCCTGGAACACACTGCCCCAGGAAGTGGTGGAATCAACAGCCCTGTAAGCATTTAAAAGATACAGAGATGCTGAGGGATACAGTTTAATGGTGACCAGGAGTACTGAGTACATGGTTAGACTTGATGATCTTAAAAAGGTCTCTTCCAACATAAACTATTCTGTGAGCCCACATTAAAATGGATCACCTAATCGTCAGCATTCCCTCCCCTAAAGCTGTGGCATTGCTAACACACACAAGTTTTGTCTGTGATTCCCTGAGGCACAGCCAAGTCACCCCACAACAGGTATTTCCAGTCACTGCTAGATCAAGTGTCTGTTGGAGACAAGGTAAGGACGAGCACCGCTGTACAGAGGGAGGAGAGGGCAGAGAAACCAGACCACCACATGCGCCGGTAGGAGCATCACTGCAGCTGCTGCCTTCATCTCCCAAATCATTCTAAGATGGACATGGTAATAAGGAGGCCTTTTAGCAACTGAGGAAAGCATGTGAGGCACGCTGTGGCCAGCATGCAGAAGATAAGCCAAACAGCAGGACTGCTCCTCTCCGGATGTGACCGTGTCAGTCACAGGATGCAGCTGCGACACAGGCAGTACTCTGACAAAGCAGGCAGGCTCCCGCCTGCTCCTCCTGCCAATTTTAGACAGGTTTAACCTTTGCAGGAATAACAACACCCAAAAATTGTGCTGGGCAAGACCTAGACGTCGCTTTGATTCCCAAGGAAAGCCACAGCATGCTGTCATTCCCAAAGTACATTCCCAACCAAAGCAATTCCCTCCAAAGCACATGGTCAAATCAAATCACAGCGTCACAGGATGTCAGGGGTTGGAAGGGACCTCCAGAGATCATCAAGTCCAACCCCTCTGCCAGACCAGGAACATAGAATCTAGCTCAGGTCACACAGGAACACATCCAGACAGGTCTTTAAAGTCTCCAGAAAAGAAGAAGAGTCCACAGCCTCCCTGGGCAGCCTGTTCCAGTGCTCTGTGGCCCCTAAAGTCAAGAAGTTCTTCCTCACATTGAGATGGAACTTCCTGTGCTGTAGTCAAAACAATGTGTTCGACTCTTGTACACTGATGGATGTCTCCAGATAGCAGCTTCTACAAGATGTCCTACACAGCTAACTCAGTCCTTCTGCAAGGAAAATGGGAGCTAGCCATGGTTTGCTAGCTTCCCCTTGTCCATTTTCAAGAAAAGACATTTCCCATGACCAAAATGGCCTGTAAAGGGCCCTTCCAAGCCAAAGCATTCTATGACCCTATGACAGACATGCATGCAGTTTATAGGCAAACTCTGCAACCACTGCATTAGGACCAAACATGAAATTATGTGTAAGCCTGACAGTGATTGATTTTAGACTTGAAAATGAACAGTAGGCAGTTAGAGCAACACTGCAGAGCTACAAGGTGGGTTTTGCAGCTAGAACACAAATCCTCCAGCCCATATTGGACCACACTCCACCGGTCTGCAAAGAGCCTTCAGTGAAAAGTGGAAATGGAAAATGACACAAACCTGAGGGGACAGCATTGGTGTGAGACTCAGAAGACTCATTCCTCAGTGCCTGCATCTTCCCATGCTCATCTAGTTTTGTGAATGGTAAGGATTTCCAGATCAGGGGAAAGATATATGACCACTGACACAAAAGTACTGCTAGTGAGCTTCTGAACTGTTGGCAAAGCCACTCCATATAAGCAAGCTGCTCTAGACTAGCACTGCCAGGGAGAGCTTGTCTCTTCCTTTAAAAAAGATAAAAGTAACAAGTTAATCCAATTAACACAGCAGAAAGCAAGAGTTTGTAATTCCAGGGTGGATGTGCTCTAGCATCTGGCATAACTGTAGTGAACAGAAAGTTTGTACTAGATTAAAGAAAACCCTCGACGTTCATTTGTGCTTAACACGGAGCAAAGCAGCACACACAGGCATGTATGAGCCAGCAGTGGCCTGAAGCAGGGATGATGGCTATCCCTTGTGCACAGCATCACTGCTTGCTTTGAAGGAATGACATGTTTCTCAGTGATATCACTACATTACTGGCTGGTTTTCCTTTTTGAAGTCACTGTGAAGTTGCAGTACTTAAGCAAGCATTCTGCCTAGCTGCCAAGCCACTTAATCAGTTCCATGCATTTTAAATAAAAGCTGTCTAGCATCATCTAAATTGCCTATCCCAAACTGCAAGTAAAAATATGCCCCTTTATTAGAATGATGCACAGAGGAGAAATTGAGAAACTACACAGAGAATCAGCTTGCTCCTTGAGATTATGAAATTCCACTGCAACCAGCAGCAATGGGATTTGCCCTAACTTCAGAAAAATTAGAAAGACACCAGCTTGCATTTCTGCAATAACCACACAACCACTAAAAAATGTGCCAAGCAACTTGGGGAAACTATCAGTAATAAAAGCTGAGGATTGTGAATAGATCTGCTCAAGGCTTGGATTAATACAAACAATGGAAGTGATAAATCAGAGATTCCACCCTGTAAGTGCTCAGGAGGTTAGAAAGGGGTAGAAAAATCTCAGGCTTTCCAAAGAGTCAGGGAGTGCTGGGTGCAGAAAGGTCTGTAGTAAGGTCTAAGGCCTGGGCAATTAAATTGCTTTCACTGTCAGTTTTTGCACTGGAGTAGAAACAAAGCTGTGGCAAGTAGTCAAAAGTCAGGTTGACCTCCTGACGAATAATGACACGGTCTAGGGACAACTCTCCATCATACTCTTCTGTCGGAATAATTTCACTAAATAAGCAGAATTTTTCAGTTAGCTTCAGAGAAAAGAGCTACAACTTAAGAAGTACCCTGGATAACAGCCATAATGCTATGCTACAAAACAGCCTTGGAATTGAAATGGCAGTTGCCTGCAGAAATACTCATTAGCAAGAATGATTTTTTTTCATCTTTTTCTGCCTTCAGTTCTTTACAGATGTTGCTGTACTTAATGTAATGTCACTACATTTCATTTATCTACAACACACAGCACTGTGATTTGACATCTCAATACACTAGCTCAAATTCAATGAAAGGGGATTTCTGTTTTTGCTTGAATGAGTAGCAATAACATGCAGCTCTCTCTGAATGCTCAAATGACATCTTCTCCTGCCCCGTTGTTCCTTTTTCAGTCAATTCTTTTCCCTGGGTTAGAAAGGAACTGAGCTGCCAGGAAGGAAGAACACAGCTATAGAAGTGCTGTGAGCAGCAGCGACCTGACAGCATCAGCTTGCAGGGATGTGCAGGTTGCACACTTCAGCTAAAAATGGATAATCTATCGGGCAAGGTGATAAGATTACAGAGCAGATCAATTAGAGTTGGAAGTACTTCCAGAACTAAGCAATTAAGGCACTGTAGGTCTCAGATGAAGACAGCATTTGATCTGATGAGTGCCACAGAGTGCAACATGTCACCATGGCACCCAGGCCTGCAGGTCCCTGACAGACAGCCTGTAAGAGTTATCTCAGGCAGGCAGAAGTCACTTGCTGCCGGAGTCCACATCCCTAGAGATGTTCAAAAAAAGACTGGATGAGGCACTTAGTGCCATGATCTAGTTGACTGGACAAGGCTGGGTAATAGGTTGGACTGGATGATCTCGGAGGTCTCTTCCAACCTGCTTGATTCTATGATTCTAAGTCCCACTTCTGCAGTGCCCACAAGGTTGCTTTGAGCTTCCGGTGCACCAAGACCTCCTAACACCTGGTCTCTCTCCATTATTTGCATCACTTCACCTCATCATATAAGGATAGATCTTCATTTCCACCCAGACCAAGGAGCTAACGAAGCACAGCTACATTCCAGCACTCATAACTGTCTCTTTGTGGAATACAGCATCTTACTTCGAGCCATTATGTTTACGAATCCATGCTGTTGTTCAATTTTAATGATGCCAGTCAGGATTATTAAACTACCCACAAAGCACATAGATTTATCCAAAACAATTCCCTACTTGTGCTGCCTTGTTTTGGGGTTTTTTTTTAAACTTCCATTAAACAAAGATAATCTGAAATAACTGTTTTTCCACAGCGGCATCCTCAAGGCAATTATTTTGCCGCAGAGATGCCATCAGGAAGAATAACCTCCCTGCGGTCTTTGGGCAGGCAGGAACTGAGCAAAGCCCTTCAGAAAGCCAATCTTTCAGCTTCCATTCTTCCCACACACACATCTCAAATCATCTACTGCATTTCTTCTGCTTATTTGACTTCTAAAGCTCCAGCAAAGCGGGGCTTCAGATAAAAGGCAGTGGCAAAAAAAGGAACTCCAACCCTCAGCCGCTTCCCATAGTGATCTTTGTGCAGCACTAACCCCAGGGTTTTTTGGATGCTGAGGAGCATGGGTCGGTTTGCTTTCAGCCAGCATCAAAACCTGAGGACTTTGCTTTGGATAGCTGTTATATCCCATTGCAGAGAACAGCTCACATTCAGAGCAACTGTTGGAAATGAAAGAATCACCAAGACCATGGGCATGGACTTGGGCTCTCTAAAAAAAAAAAAAAAAGGAAAACTCAGCTGATTAACATCAGAAGGGCTCAGAACAAAAGAAAAAACAAAATCAAACTACACAAAATCAGGTAAGTAATTAATGAAAATAAAAAGACACACCAAAAAAACCCCACTCCACAAATAAAAACAAAACAAAGGACAAAAAACCTCAAACAAAACAGTAGTGAGTACTGCAATGAGCGAAAAAGGAGGTAGCACATTCCAGAACAACGCCATGTATACACCTAAACTTTACACACAGACTTTCATCAGCTTGTGAATCTCAAAATAGATTCACAAGTCCACCATGGGCAATTCAGAAGAGTTAAAAAGTGACTGCAAGATAAAACTATGATGGTTGCACTTGTGTTGTCATCACCTGTGGAGTCACAGCCACCAGCGGCGGTAATCCCACAGTGCATGTTACAAAAGGGTCTGACACAGGAACAGCTCCAAAAAAAGAAATCTATTTGCATGTTTTCTATTCAGACTCATAAGCTCACAGAATGGTTTAGGTTGGGAGAGACCTTAAAGATCATCTAGTTCCAGCCCCCCTGCCATGAACATGGACACTTTCCACTAGACCTGGTTGCTCAAGGACCCATCCAGACTAGGCTTGAACACCTCCAAGGAGGGGCATCCCATGACCTTCCTAGGCAACTTGTTCCAATGTCTCACCACCTTCACTGTGAAGAACTTCTTCCTAATTTCTAGTCTAAATGTGAGCTCCTCGATCTTCAATCTATTCCCTCTCATCCTAGCAGTACAAGGCCTTGTAAAAAGTCCCTTCCCAGCTCTCTTGTAGGCCTTCTTCAGGTACTGGAAGTACCTTCCCAGAGTCTTCTTTTCTCCAGACCAAACAGCTCCAGCTCTCACAGCCTATCCCCATAGGGGAGGTTCTCCAGCTCTCAGATCATCTTCTGAGCTTTCGAGTGGTGAAACCTTTAAGACTGGAAAGTACACAGCCAAGCGTGGAACCTTGTGCAAAGAGTTGGTACCCACCTTCCAGAGCCCAGACAAAAGCCTGGACACCAAGGTAAGAGCTTTAAGGACTAAGAGGAGCCTTATCTCAGACATCAGTTAAGAGCCACACTTCACAGAATCATGGTATGCACTGGGTTGGAAGGAACCTTTAAGGGTTATCTAGTCCAACCTTCCGGCAGTAAGCAGGGACATCTTGAACTAGATGAAGGATCAGGTTGCTCAGAGCCCCATCAAACTTGTATGTAATGGCTCTGGTCATGCTTCCTTTACCTTCAAAGCAACATACAATTTGTATTTGCTTGGTTTGAGTTATTTTAAAATTATTACATATTGTAACTTCACTTTTGCCTTCTTAAAGGAAAACACTATTTACTTTGAATAACCATCCTGTTTCATGCCTGGGATGCCCAAAAAAGGACCAAAAACTTCCTGGGAAAGGAGCTGGTTAAAAAAAAATATCACTGCATTAGAAGGCAACTTGGCTGGGGGAAAAGTCTGCTGGCATCCAGCAAGGGTGGGAAACGATGGCAGAGGAAGGGATAAAAAAGACAAGAGATTAATCAGATGAAAAGAGACAAACGATAACTCAAGGTTCTCGTGGGCAAGTGAATAGGGCTGTAACCATTTTGGGAATGAGCATGCACGAGCGGAGGGCAGCAGAAGAAAAGGTTTGGGCTGTGCATGGGAGCAGCTGCACAACAAGCAGAGGATAGCATGGGCACGTTTCCCGGAGATGAGAAAGGGTGAAGAGACTGCATGAACACTGACCTTACCAGGCATGCATAAGGGTCTGTCTGCATGCCTGGGCACGGGGCAGTGGCAGGGGAAGGGGAAATAAGTGGACTGGCATATTCCTGTGAGCACATCTCAGTGTTGAGGGAAGTTTAAATCACAGAACATGAGCACAACAGGTGTCACAAGAACGAACTCTATGAAATACTGATTAAAAAGCCCTTTAGTTATCATTCTTAGCCTGTAGCACTTAACAGGAAATCTTGGGAAAACATGTCTGGATTCCTGGATTTCTTTTGCACGAGCTGCTCTTTAGCAGAAATTAGGATGAGAAGGCTGGATGAGCATCTTCTGCACCCCTTCCCCATGTGTATGGAAGAGTGCAGTACGACTTCTTCAGGTTCTTTAAGAGCAAACTATTTCTGACTTAAGTGCAGCCCTCTTCATTATACTGATATTTCTCTGCCACGATACATATCCACCACTGAGGAGGAGCAGCCCCTCAGCCGTGGGACACTGCAGCTACTGTTCCCTCTCTGGGCTTTGTTTTCCATCTTGCCTTGTTTTTCCCCAACAAGCCATGGTGCAATCGCTGCCCCTGCATGCTCCCCTCCCCAGAGCCCAGCTGTCAATACCCCCTTGCTTCGCTCCTGGATATGCGAGCGCTCCAGAGTCAATCTTCCCATGAAAATCAAGTCAATGACCTGCCCCTTCCCTGTTCCTTGAGAACCAAAACTAAAGACAGCCATAATTTTTCTTCCCCTCAGTTCTCACATGTTGTTAATGTTCACTCGAGTTGTTAGGCAATACAAAATGCATTAATTCCTCCAAAGCGAGTTCCCCATGAAAGATTTAATTGTGGCTGATTAGGCATAGTTTTTTCTATTCCCCACCCCCCTCCTTGTTTTGGGGTTTTTTTTTCTGGTTAGAAGAAAAAGAAGAGCAGAATGCAAAGATATTTTTCACTCAAGACCCACGTTTGCCTTATTATCTAATCAAGTGGAAAGGCCTTTGTCTGCCCTGGCTTAGCCAAGAAGTGCAGCAATAAAAACCTTTAAGATTTTTCTCAATCCTTTGTTATCCCAAAAGACCCAAGTTTAGTCAATTGCTGTCACATCACTAGAAAGAAAGAGGGGAGAAAATCAGAAAAGACACTGCTGTAGCTGTTTAAAAATGAAAAAAGAAAAGGCACTTTTTGTAACCCACGAAGATGTCTGCTACACAGAATTGCACAGTAACTTCTAACAGATTTGCATTTAAAAGATTGAATGCAGGTCGCTTCCTTGTGGCCATAGAAACAGTAGAAAAGGTGGAAAATTCAGTCCACTGAACTTCAAATGACTTTATTAAAGTGTCACTAATCAGAAGCCACGGACACAAGGTTTTAGTGTTTGGGCTAACAAAGTGAATAACCCTCCAAAGTCAAATGACCTTCTAAGAGCATTACTTTTAAAAAAGCACTTGTCGACAGCAAGTTGAAGAAGAAAAACTCCATTGCCTCTAAGAAATGAGTAATCCCATGAAGCTGACCAGAACACAACTGAACGATGGCTCTGAAAACAGGAAGATGAGGAGAGGCTGAGGGAGCTGGGGGTGTTTAGCCTGCAGAAAAGGAGGCTCAGGGGTGACCTCAATGCTGTCCACAACTACCTGAAGGGAGGTTGTAGCCAGGTGGGGGTTGGTCTCTTCTCCCAGGCAACCAGCAACAGAACAAGGGGACACAGTCTCAAGTTGTGCCGGGGAGGTACAGGATGGATGTTAGGAGGAAGTTCTTTACAGAGAGAGGTTGGCATTGGAATGGGCTGCCCAGGGAGGTGGTGGAGTCACAGTGCATGCAGGTGTTCAAGAAAAGACTGGATGAGACACGTAGTGCCGTGATCTAGATGACTGGATAGGGCTGGGTGCTAGGTTGGACTGGATGTTCTTGGAGGTCTCTTCCAACCTGGTTGATTCTATGTAGAACAAAATTCCTCCAAAACATTTATACTACTAGGACCAGTACCACCCAGTACCACAGACCTTAACCAAGAGTTTACCTTTCCCTGCAGTAGCTTTTCTCTGCTGCTTTGCTATGGCAGAAAGCTATGAGGATAACACTGTAAGAAAACAGAGAGCAATACTTTCAAGACTTACCAGTACATTATCAGTAGATTTCTCCCTCTTCAGGAGCATAAGAGTGACATAAGTTCCAGCAGCAGAAACACCCAGGTTGGAAAATACTCTCAGGATCACTAAGTCCAATGTCTACCCCTACTCTACATGATTCACCTTAAACTACACCCCTAAGCACCACATCCAAACAACCCTTAAACACATCCAGGGTGGATGACTCCACCACCTCACTGGGCAGCTCATTCCAGCCCATTCTCACCATGAAAAACTTTTTCCTACAATGCCCTTCAGGTAGCTGTAGACAGCAATGACGTCTTCCCTCAACCTCCTCTTCCTCAAACCAACCATCCCCAGATCCCTAAGTCATTCCTCTTAAGATTTATTCTCCAGGCTCTACCCCAGTTTCATTGCCCTCCTCTGGACCCGCTCCAGCACCTCCACATCTCTCTTGTGTTGTGGTGCCCTAAACTGAACACAACACCCACGGCCTCACCAGAGCCGAGTACAAGGCAACAATCACCTCCCTATTCCTGCTGGACACTGCTGGCTCGTATTCAGCTCCTGTCTATTACAACCCCCAGATCCTTTTCTGCCAGGCAGCTCTCCAGCCACACTGCCCCAAGCCTGTAGCATTGCTTGGAGTTGTTGTGACCCAAGTGCATGTTCTGGCATTTGCCCTTGCTGAAACTCATGCCCTTAATGTTGGCCCATTGACCTAAGCCCATCCAAGTCCCTCTGAAGAGCCTCTCTACCGTCACTCAAATCAACACTGCCACCTAACTTGGTGGCATCTGCAAACTTACTGCTGACACTCTCTATGCCTGAATCAAGGTCATCAATAAAAATGTTAAAAAGAAGTGGTCTCAACACAGATCCTTGAGAAACACCACTGGTGACCTGCCACTAACTGGATTTAACTCCATTGACCACCACTCTCTGGGCCCTCCTAAAGAGATCTCCCAAAGGTGACAATAGGATGATTATCTCCCTTTCTTGGCTATCACTACATAGTGATGTGTGCTGCTACATCTAAGATCTTCTGCAGTTGCTACTGCCATTTGGATTGAAATACTTAGCTACCTAGAAGGATTTCTCAAACAAAATATGAACATCAACATGAAAATTCTTAAGCATACAAAGAACCAATTCCTTTTCCTTTACTTGGGTATTATTCCACTTGCTTAGCTGATGCAGGGACACACATACACGACAAACCTGACTGTGATGTTCTCACCTAGGCTCAACTCTCACAACTGCATGAAATAGAATCATAGAATGGTTTAGGTTGGAAGGGACCTCAAGGATCATCCAGCTCCAACCCCCTGCCATAGGCAGGGACACCTCCCACTAGAGCAGGCTGCTCAAGGCCTCATCCAGCCTGGCTTTAAACGCCTCCAGGGAGGAAGCATCCACAACCTCCCTGGGCAACCTGTTCCAGTGTCTTACCACCCTCACTGTAAAGAACTTCCTCCTAACATCCAGTCGGAATCTCCCCTCTTCCAGCTTAAACCCATTCCCCCTCGTCCTAACATTACTAGACCGTGTAAATAGTCCCTCCCCAGCTTTCCTGTAGGCTCCCTTCAGATACTGGAAAGCCACTATAAGGTCTCCTCGAAGCCTTCTCTTCTCCAGGCTGAAGAGCCCCAACTCTCTCAGCCTGTCCTCATAGCAGAGCTGCTGCAGCCCTCTGATCATCTTCGTGGCTCTCCTCTGGACCCGCTCCAGCAGTTCCATGTCCTTCTTGTGTTGGGGGCTCCAGAACTGCGTATACAGTATTTTCTTTTTCCCCATCACCATGTCTAATCTTATGCTGTCAAAACAAACTTTGTTGAAGAAAGAAGCCTAATTTAAAAAAATAATAATGGATTCACTTAAGTGAATCCAAACATAGAAAATTCCATGCACTCTGCCTTACATCATTATACTTGTTCCAGCCATAGCTGAGTGCCTGCTCAAGCCTCATAAGCCTCCACTGCCTTGCAGGCAGAACGTGGTAGCTGCTCCTATTATGAAAGGGAATGGAGATGGGTTTACTCCATTAATGATTATTATAACTCATGGTTTTAAATTTCACTAAGAATTTATCTTAGCAATTAAGGAAGCCTTAAATGTGAAATTAGCCATCATACATAATTTCTTCAGAATTAATCTCCTCTTATCACATCAATTGGTGTTTAAACATTAAGTAGCCATAACATAACGAGTAGCTCCAAGCAACTTAATTTCTTGACAGCAAACAGTGGTGAATGTTTTTCAACTGATGCAGGCAAATCATTTCAGTGGAGATGAAAGCTCCTGAAATACTACTTTTTTACTGGAGTACTTCTTTTGTGGGTTTACTTAATGAATAGCCTTAATTGGAAATATTCAAAAATCAGCCCAGTCAAGCATAGTGCTGCACTCATTCCTACTCTTTACTCAATAAGAAGTATTTTTTGACTGAGTAAGCTTAGATCAAATCAAAAAAACTATTTCTTTTGGAAAGGCAGTCTGTGCATTCCATAAATTATCAAGGTAGAACAAATGGATATTAAAACATCACTGCTAGAACTGCTAATTTCAAATTCAGGCTGGAGTAGAACCTCAGTTAGGTGGTTAAATAGGGAATCTAAACAAAATAAACACACAATTTTATTGTAGGCAAAGATATGTACTTGTTACTGCAACTTGACTGTGTCTTAGCTTAGCAACAACAAAACTTCCAGCCCTCATTTTCAGAACATTTCCAGCGTAGGCACAAACCCTTGCTGGCACCACTAAGATCAGGCAGAACCATTCAGAAGCAGCAAATTATGTTTTCATTTGCACGTGAGGCCAGATGTGAAACATGAAGGTGCCTGAGACCAGATATGATATGTGAAAACAAAGACAGGAGATCAGCGAATCATCCAAGTTGGAAAAGCCCCTCAGAGTCACTAAGTCCAACCTATAACCCTACTCTACAAGACTCACCTTAAACCATATCCTTAAGCACCACATCCAAACAACCCTTAAAGACATCCAGGGTGGGTGACTCCACCATCTCCCTGGGTAGCTCGTTCCAGTGCCTGACCACTTTCCCTCTGAAACACTTTTTCCTAATGTCCACTCTAAACCTCCCCAACCTCAGCTTGAGGCCATTCCCCCTTGTTCTGTCTCCAAATACCTATGAGAAGAGACCAGCACCAGCCTCACCCTAATGTCTCTTCAGGTAGCTGTAGATAGCAATGAGGTCTCCCTCTTCCTCAAACTAACCATCCCCCAGCTCCCTCAGTCACTCCTCATAGGACCTATTCTCCAGGCCCTTTGCCAGCTTTGCTGTCCTCCCTCTGGACCTGCTCCAGCACCTCCACATCTCTCTTGTACTGTGCAGTGCCTAAAACTGAACACAATACTCGAGGTGTGGCCTCACCAAAGCCAAGACGCCTGCCCAAGACTAGCAGTTGGGCAGGTAAACAAACCAGAAGAAAGAAACTCTGAACTGATTTCAATAAATAATATCTGTGGTTAATTACTTGTCCTCATAGTAGCCAAACACTCAGGTCCATTTTCTCTGCGCACTTTTCACGGCAGCAGGACTACAGACAGTCCCAAGCTGGTTACTTAAGACCTTGAACAGAAGAGTTATGAATGTACCATATCATGAGATAACAGCCAACACACATAATCCCTGAGGAACAAAATAGGCCAAGTAGAGAAGATCTCTCTGTTGTGCCTGTAAGAAAGCACAGAGATGCACTGCACCGCTTGCTTACCAAGGAGATGCCAGTGATGCTTTTCCCAATAAAAGTTCTTTGGTTCTTAAAAAATTGCTCTGCTTCAGCACTAAACCCCCAATGAAAAGAGAACACTCATTTGCATCAGCTTTAAACATCCATGTTCGAGAGCTACAAAGCCTATGGCTGATAAAGTACTCCTTCTCCTCAGCAATAATTGTAATGAAAATGCAAAGATCTGGCAAGGTATTTACTTCTGAAATACTTCTCCTATTACCATGGAGAATTTGGAATATCCACCACTGCACTGGAACAAAATGAAGCTAAAGGAGTTTGAATGCTACTATTATTGTTAGGATTTCTTTCTTCTTTTTTAAAGGCTCTGGGGATTTGAAAGGGATAAGAATTAATCACAGAAATAAATCAAATACTGCTGCAAGTAGCAGAGCAGGAAGAAGTGTTAAATAAAAAACAATAAATACAAATGACTGCACACTGTAAGAAACACACAGATATAATGAACATTTGGGAATTAATAGAAAAGTACTCATGGATGCTGTCAGTGATGGCAAAAAACAGAATACAATAGCAAGACAAAACCTGCACCTGTTTTCTGAAGTGCAAAGCAGTAAAGGAACACACCTTAAGTGATCTTTTTTTGAGCCAAGTACTGAGCTGTGACACAAGGAATTACTTTGCAGTGGGTTCACCTCGGACAACTGTTCTCATAAGCAGAATCATAGAATCATTGGGCTGGAAAAGACCTTTGAGACCATCAAGTCCAATTGTTAACTCAGCACTGCCAAATCCACCACCAAAGCACGTCCCTCAGCAACACAGCTACAGGTCTTTTAAACACTTCCACTTCCTTGGGTAGCCTGTTCCTAACCTACCTAACCTACCCAACCTAAACCTGTTCTGGCACAACCTGAGGCCATTTCCTCTCCTCTAATGTAAACTAAGCAAGAGGCCAGCAAAGCAGGGAGCCCTTGGAGTAAGCCTACTTCACTCCATAGCATCACTGGACATGCACACAGTAACTTCATGGCCTTCCTGACCTTCCCCCCTAAGATGATGGGTTGGACTTGTGGGCTACAGGATTTGGAGCCAGGACAAAGAAAGGAGAGGGAAAAAGGGTATAGAAAAACACAGATTGGAGCCACTTTCACAAAATAAATCCACTCTCACAAAAAAAAAAAAAAATAACACAAGCCAACCTGGAACAGAATTTATGTTCCTCAAACAAAGAGTAAAGGCTGGAGATGAGAGCCCACTAGACCATCACACCACCACATTATCACCCCACCAGTGGTTTAGAAAGCCAGGGGAGCCAGACAAAACTATCAGCCTGTAACACAAACATTCCCTCAAAAGTATATGTTAGCTTGGACTTGGAGTTGTAAATTTTTCTGTCGACACTCTTCACATGCTGGAAGAGACCAATTCCAGCATCTGTCAAGATAAAACTAGATTTCAAATGCTTTGTTATGCACGAGCTGGCACTCCTGAAACTACTACTGATTGAATTTAATACCTTTGAGGGAAAACAACTTTTAGGGGACTTAGAAGAAAGCATTGAACTAGAAGATACTGACAAGCATTTACTGTGTAAACCCACAGCACTGTATTTATAAAGTAGTTTTACAAAGGGTGTATCTCTCAAAGCATATAAATTAAAGCCATCACCTTGAAAACATCCTGCTGTTAACTGTCACATGAGTTTATACACAATGTGTTAAATGGATTCAAGAATAACACAATGTTACCTAAACTTTGGAGTTTTAGAAGTTGTGATGTATCAGCTAGCTATAGTCTACTATTCTTCTTCACAGGAAGAAAGGGATCTGGGGGTACTGGTGGATAGTAGCTGAAGATGAGCCACCAGTGTGCCCAGGTGGCCAACAGAGCCAATGGCATCGTGGCCTGGATCAGGAACAGTGTGGCCAGTAGGACAAGGGAGGTTACTTCTTCCCCTGTACTCAACACTGATCAGGACACACCTTGAGTCCTGTGTCCAGTCAATTCAAGAGTCATGTTGAGGTGCTGGAAGGTGTCCAGAGAAGGGCAACAAAGCTGGTGAAAGGCCTGGAACACAAACCCTATGAGGAGAGGCTGAGGGAGCTGGGGTTGTTTGGCCTGGAGAAGAGGAGGCTCAGGGCAGACCTCACTGCTGTCTACAACTACCTGAAGGGAGGTTGTAGCCAGGTGGGGGTTGGTCTCTTCTCCCAGACAACCAGCAACAGGACAAGGGGACACAGCCTCAAGTTGTGCCGGGGGAAGTATAGGCTGGATGTTAGGAGGAAGTTGTTGGCAGAGAGAGTGATTGGCATTGGAATGGGCTGCCCAGGGAGGTGGTGGAGGTGTTCAAGAAAAGCCTGGATGAGGCACTTAGTGCCATGGTCTAGATGACTGGATAGGGCTGGATGATCTTGGAGGTCTCTTCCAACCTGGTTGATTCTATTCTATTCTAAAAGTGCTATAAGCCAACACAGGGAAAACTCTTCCCTCAAAAAGAGTAGTTCCCAGAAAGTACACAAGGGATATTGAGAGAGGTTAACAGAAAGGCTACCAATGTCACTAAACAGGAGCAAAATAAAAGCTTTGCACCTATTACATACATTAGGCTGTTACTGCTGCATCCAGTTCATACCAGATTGATGAACCCTCTTACTGTCCCTTCCTTCCTAAGTGCACCTCTACCCTAATAACTGACAGATTTGTATGATGTAGAAGCAAATAATTTGCTGAAGCTCAAGTGAAGCTCGGCTTCACTACCCCATTACCCCTTTAGATAGTTTAGAGACAAACAAAAGATAATATTCCATTATTTAAGGGGTCTAAGACAATAAGGGTCTAAAGGAATCAAGTGTCTAGAGAACAAATCTTATGAGGAGCAGCCCAGGGAACTGGGTTGGTTTAGAAGATGCTGAGTTGAGACCTCATTGCTCTCTACAACTACCTAAAGGGAGGTTGTAGTGATGTGGGGGTCAGTCTCTTCTCTCAAGTAATTAGTGATGACCTCAAAGCTGCACCAGGGGAAGCTTGGATTGGATATGAGGAAAAAATCCTTTAATGAAAGACTGGAACAGGCTGCTGAGAGTGCAGTCAACATCCCTGCAGGTGTTCAAAAAAAAACAACAACATGCAGACATGACACTTTGAGACATGGGGTTTGGGCATGGTGGTGTTGATAGCTGGACTTGATGAGCTTTGAGGTCTTTTCCAACCTTAATGATTTCATGATACATTAAATCTTAAGAACGTGTTTTGCAAAAGCATACTGCCAAATTCTATCTGTGACTCTAATTTGAAAACATAACTTCAACCAAGCTGGATTTGATCCAGGTAAAAGAGGTACTGACTGTTATGTAGGCTTCATTCAAGAGACGCTTAATGACACACTTCTGCACGCTGTAATCTTTGGTGGCAGTCAGCAACATCACGGAAGTCCACACAACAGCCAGTGCCAACTGCACTCCCATGTTTATAGAAGAGATTTCTCATTTTCTCAGATGACACTGGTGAAAAAATTCTACACATTCACAGAGGGCACACCTCCAGTTTCACTACTTTTCACTGGCCATTTAGAAACATCAAGCCAGAGTAGCAACATCTGGCTGAGAGTTGGCAATGGCCAACTACCTAAAGGGAGGTTGTAGTTAGTAACACAAGCCTCAATTTTCAACTCTAGTAATACAAGCCTCAATTTTCAACTCTGGTGATACAACACATAAAAACAAGTGTTGGTATAGGTGTTACCTTTTTACAACCCAGGGAGAATGACAGCTTTTTCTCTCAAATAAAACACTGAATGACTTGGAACATACATTATTATACTCAGATCTTGACAGCTATCACATGGAAATTAGTGTTTATGGCTACACATAGGATATTGTGAAATATTCAGCTGTGCTTCTATTGTGCACAACAACAACTCCAACTGCCTCATTTCTACATTCTTTTATAGGCATTTTCTATGCTCAGTGGGGGAAAACAGAAAAATAAAACTTAGTTCATCATTAAGCTTTTTTTCCTCCCTAAAAGCAAGCAATGCTGCCTGTCTCAATTAATCAATGTCTGTGGGAGCAGCAGAGGAAATCTAACCTGCCTTTTCTGTTTCAGAATCCAATATGTCCTCTGCTATGAGGACAGGCTGAGAGAGTTGGGGCTCTGCAGCCTGGAGAGGAGAAGGCTTCGAGGAGACCTTATAGTGGCTTTCCAGTATCTGAAGGGAGCCTACAGGAAAGCTGGGGAGGGACTATTTACACGGTCTAGTAATGTTAGGACGAGGGGGAATGGGTTTAAGCTGGCAGAGGGGAGNCGATTCTATATTCTCAACACCAGAATTCTGTCTTTAAATGAAGAAATACACAGAGCTGGGTATTTGGAATGATCATATTAAAAGATATTTCAGAGTGCTTGCCTCTGTTTGAGGCCGTGAGCTTCCCAGGACTGGAGGACAGAAAGGTTTGTTGCCCTTTCCAAGAGTAAGAACGAGGATACAGCACCCTGATGAAAGACTGCACCTTTCAGCCTATGAGAAACAATTCTTCTCTTCACTACAACTCTGTTGGATGAAAATTTAAAAAAAATAATAAACTCTGTTTCTTCTATAGAGGAGACTGCCATGCAGACTTGGTTAAGCATATATGAACCACAAACTGCAGTCTGTTTCATGTCATGCCATCTGTAGGTTGCCTTGAGAGCCATAGGAAGGTGACTTGTAGCACTAAGCTGCTCTCAACATGCTATGAGCACTAGAAAGGTGGTAGATCCTCCATGTCTGGAAACATTCTAGGTCAGGCTGCACATGGCTCTGAGCAACCTGATCTAGTTGAAGATGTCCCTGCTCACTGCAGTGGGGTTGGACTAGATAACATTTAAAGGTTCATTCCAAACCATTCCATGACTTACCAGTCCTTACATGTGATGTAAACCAGAAATCTGCATCTACTACAACACTGACTACTCAAATTTAGCCAGATCTCAAATACATTAAGCGAGGAACACATTGTCCCTGTGTGGACACTTTGAGATGGCAAATCTTCCACCTCATGAAAGATGGAAATGTTCCCCTTCTATTGCCCCTGAAAAAATGGTCTCTGGGGAGTCTACTGTTCTTCCCTGGAGAGATACTAAGAGCCTCAATGAGCAGTTGATTGGTCTTACAAATCTAAAGCTACATGCTCTGAAATCAATGGTAAGCATTAAATGCACCTGGAGAGCCAGATCAAGAAATAACTCAATTGTAATACACTAGTCCTCATGTTAAACAACTACTGACAAAGACAACTTGCAGGGGATGAGAGCTTGCAGATGACTCCAAAACTTCACCACCAGCTCAGCTGAAAGAACTGCTGGATCCAACTTAAACATAAACACACTTAAACATAAGGATCACAGTATCACAGTATCACCAAGGTTGGAAGAGACCTCACAGATCATCAAGTCCAACCCTTTACCACAGAGCTCATTTCCCATTTCTGTGAGCATCCCATTCTATTTTGCACAGGAAATACTTCATTTTCTTGCAAATCAAGAAGTCTGGGAGCTGTCAGAAGGTCAGGTTCTTTTATAGTACTCATCTCAAAGGAGTGAAGACAAAAGGATCCTGTAGTTCAGGCTTTGTGAGAAAGCACACACACCAATTTCACAACAAATACTTTTTCATCCTCCATCTTTCCCTCATAAAGAATTATTATTATTATTCCCAAGAAATATTACTTTGGGTAATATTGGTAGAATCTGCAAGGTTAGGTAGGTGGCATATCAACATAACCCTCCTTAGCACTGCCTTCAATTTCTACTTTATTTTACTCCTGTTCTTTGCTTTTCCTGTTAGCAGCCGGAACAGATGTGCTATGTGTACAACTTTTAGGCTGTTTACCTACCCACACTGGGCCACTCCAGATGGATTCTCCATTATTTTTCACCAGCCTACACAAACATCAAGTACCCAGCCCCTGACTTTGGGTGCATAAAGCAGCTACTTCGTGTCTTTTAAAAACTAACACTACAACAGAAAGCAATCTAAACTAATAACTAGCTAAAGCTCCCCTTGGTTTGTAAATTCTGAGAGCAGTGAGCAATGCACATGTTCACAAATGAATTCCTGGAGTTTGACTTATCAGTGGGGGCTCCCACAAACCTGTTCTGCATTAAGTCGTCCTGCAGCCCACCTCTCATTAGAATTTAGCACTAGATCTTTTCCTTGGAGAACTATGCTAATGCTATTGTCCTACAATTCTTCCTAAGGAGCAGCAGCCAGATGTAAAGTGCCTAATTATAGAATCATAGAATGGTTTAGGTTGGAAGGGACCTCCAGGATCATCCAGCTCCAACCCCCTGCCATAGGCAGGGACACCTCCCACTAGAGCAGCTTGCTCAAGGCCTCATCCAGCCTGACCTTAAACACCTCCAGGGAGGAAGCATCCACAACCTCCCTGGGCAACCTGTTCCAGTGCCTTACCACCCTCACTGTAAAGAACTTCCTCCTAACATCCAGTCGGAATCTCCCCTCTTCCAGCTTAAACCCATTCCCCCTCGTCCTAACATTACTAGCCCGTGTAAATAGTCCCTCCCCAGCTTTCCTGTAGGCTCCCTTCAAATACTGGAAGGCCACTATAAGGTCTCCTCGAAGCCTTCTCCTCTCCAGGCTGAAGACTTCAGCATGTCTTGATTTCCTTATTGCCTTGGCAAAAGGCAGGTTTTCCCGTTAGATGTTTAGTGCTCTCCCTGCGTCACTTTCAATATAGATTTTAGCTGACACATGTAAGTCTTTCTTACTCTGGGCCTCCCTTTCTGCTCAATAAGGCCAATGCAAATGAAGACTAAATTTTAATTAAAATGTGGTTACTGAGATGGAAAATTAGCACAACTGGAAGAAAAGCCACAGCCCACTGTTAGGAAGAATTTCTTCTATAAATTCCAGGTTCTCATTCTCATGTGCCCTGCAGAGTCAAAGCTGTAACAATGATATATTTGCACACTAAAAAAAAGGGAGCATTTTCCTGCTCACACAAAAGAAATTATTATTTTCAGAGGGAAGGTAGCTGGGGTGCATTTATTTTCCTATTCCATAGAATCATAGAATCAACCAGGTTGGAAGAGACCTCCAAGATCATCCAGGCCAACCTAGCACCCAGCCCTATCCAGTCAACTAGACCATGGCACTAAGTGCCTCATCCAGGCTTTTCTTGAACACCTCCAGGGACGGTGACTCCACCACCTCCCTGGGCAGCCCATTCCAATGCCAATCACTCTCTCTGGCAACAACTTCCTCCTAACATCC
>WAAF01002961.1:0-27589 GCA_013400475.1 Tricholaema leucomelas | reverse complement strand
TCAAGGCATCAGGAATGCACATTGATTGCCATAACACTGAATCTCAAAGTGAAGCACTCTGTCCAGTTTCAGGCAAGCTTAGCTGAACCAAAGGTTGAAAAAGTATTTCAATGTCCGTTTTAATAACATATACATATGGAATGATAAAAGGAGAGAAAGAACATTTAGAAGACAACAGACCAAAACAGCATTGCTTTGCATGAAGTTTGGTCTTGGTTATTTCCTACATTTTTAATATATTAGTTTCTATTGAAAACAACTGCAGGATCTCAACTTAATGACTGCAAAGTGAAAAAGATACTAAAAAAGAAATTTATCTGGCCTAGCACAAAGACTCGAGTATCATTTTTCTTTTGTGCTCACCACCAAGAACATCCTGCGGATTTCCAGCTGTCAGGAGCAGGAGAACATTCCAGCCATCATTTACAAAACAAGAAACTTTCTATGAAAATGCCTGTTTAAGGCTTTGCTTTAAATAGATGGAGAGGGAAGAGAAAAAAAAAAAAAGGGGGTCATCTTCTACTCCAGTCTCCTGAGCCTTGCCTTGATGGATGGTGCTGCTCATGGGTGTAACAGATCAGACAGACTTGGAACAGTCGCTGTCTGGTGACAATGATTTATTTCAGCCAGCAGCTTTAAAGTTCAGACATTCCATTTTTAGATGAGCCACTTAATTTCTCTAACGATAAATAACAATGGCTAAGAACTGGGCTTTGCTCAGATTAAGAGCCTGTAGGACTTGCTCTTCCCTTAGACATACCTGTCCTGGGGTGGCCCAGCTACTCCCTCTGCCAAACAATTCTGCAGACAGAATTAGCAGATCCTAAAATGGGTTGCCCAGGGAGGTGGTCAAGGCTCCATCCTTGGAGGTGTTTAAGGCTAAGCTGGATGAGGCTCTAGACAGCCTAACCTAGTGTGAGGTGAGCCCATGGCAAGGGGGTTGGAATTAGATGATCCTTGTGGTCTCTTCCAACTTTGACTGAGTCTATGATTCTTTGGGGGACAAGAGGCTATTTATACATATGTATGGACAAATGCATATATACGTTTATGTGCACATACACATCACAGAATCACAGGACGTTAGGGCTTAGGAGGCACCTTCATACATAGAGTCCAACTCCCCTGCCAGAGCAGAACCATAGAATCCATCTCAGCTTACACAGGAATGTATCTAGACACGTCTTGAAATTCACCAGAGAAGGAGACTCCACATCCAACCTGGGCAGCCTGTTCGAGTGCTCAGCAGCCCTTACAGGAAAGCTCTTGCTTATGTTGAGATAGAACTTCCTACGCTGTAGTTGATGCTCATTGCCCCTTGTCCTATCCCAGGGCACAATTGAGAAGAGTTAGTCCCATCCCTCTTGGCCCCCAGCCCTCAGATACTTATAAACGCTGATTAGATCCCCTCCGAGTCTTTTCTCCACCAGACCAAACAGCCCCAGGTCTCTCAGCCTCTCCTCACAGGGCAGTAATCCAGCCCCTTCATCATCTCCGTAGTTCTGCTTTGGACTCTCTCCAGTAGATTCCTGTCACTCCTGACCTAGGGAGCCCAAAACACATGGCAATAAATGATGAGAGGGACATGGAGAAGCCACATACAAGGAAAGCTAGCACCAAGACTGCTGATGAGCAGAGACACCCCATATCTTTCAGGGCTTCTGAGGCCAACTTTAGGAGCTACTTTCAGCAATGCATGAGGATTTTTCTATGCACAGATAAGAACCAAAGGTCAGACAGTGTGACATAAATCCCTCAGGACACATTATTGTTCATTTGTTATAGAAACCTAAAAGGAGGGCTTTGCTCCAGCCTTTGGCATCCTACCGAGCAGGAGTATTGAATTCACACAGCAGCTTGCGGTTGCCTTCCTCCTCTCTTACCCAGCACTCACACACAAACTCAAAACAGTACCAAGCAGAAAAAAAAAGGCACAACACAATAAGAGACACCTTTATCAGTCTCAGCCATCTGTGTTCCTTTAGTCTGATCCAAGTATTTTGGCAGGCATATGCACAACTTGCTCCTACCCAATAGCATCCTGCCCTGCAAGAAAAAGTCCACTCCCACTTCCTCCTCTCTCCACCAGCACACAGGTCAAGCGGCATTCTCAGTCTGTTGATGGAAGGACTTGAAACATTAAAAGGTATCAGTGATAATGTTTAATTTATTATGATCTCAACATGATCAATTTAACCCTACTTGATAACATGGCATGGAAAAATGAAGATAAATATTCAGTCCTGACCGTAGGAATTATTTGGAGTTAAAAAATTCAGATAGAAAAATAAAGCAAAAGCAGCAGACTCCTCAAAAGTCAGGCACTGGAATGGGCTGCCCAGGAGCATCCCTTGAGCTGTTAAAAAAAAAACCACATGTAGACATGATACTTTGGGGCATGGTTTAATGCCACGGTGGTGTTAGGTGGACAGTCAGACTTGATGATTGGAGAGGTCTTTTCCAACTAAAACAATTGTAAGTTAGAAGCGCAGGATTTAAGAGTTCTCTTAAGGAGAGAAAACATGGGAAAGAAAACCTCTACTTCCTAAAGCATCACTGCCACCATAAATTAGTTCTGAGACAACCTGACATCACCCTACTGGGGTTAAAAATCTGGATTTTCCTTAATTTGTAAAGGCTCAAATTCTTTTCTCAAAGCAAAGAGGCATAAAAAAACTTTATTAGGCAATTATCAAAAGGAATAGAATCATGCTCAGAAGAAAAGTCATTTAAACAGACACAAACAAAAAGGCAGGTCTCCAAAGAATAAGGCTGCAATAAACTCCTGAGTTCACCTTCTGTTTCTAAACAGCCTTGTAATTGCAACATGTCTTCATATTTCAGACTGCATGACATTTTGATGGATGAAAAGGATTAGTTGTATTGAAAGGAACAATGAATGTGGAGTAGGGAAAAGCACCAGGAACCTGAAGTGTAATATGACAGAAGAAAACTCAAGCTTTAAGCGCTATACTACAGATGTGTACCACAGCTCAGGCATCTTATTTATTCCTCTGAACTGATTAGGTAGAACTCTCTTAATTTATCAAATGTGATCCAAAATGGAGGTGACAAGGAAAGCCCTCAACTCTGTTTACTCCCTAGCTCTTCAAAGAACAATTTATCTGCAAGATAAACAGAATCAACCAGGTTGGAAGAGACCTCCAAGAGCATCCAGTCCAACCTAGCACCCAGCCCTACCCAAGCAACTAGACCATAGCACTAAGTGCCCCATCCAGTCTTTTCTTGACCACCTCCAGGGACAGCAACTCCACCACCTCCCTGGGCAGCCCATTCCAATAGCAAATGGCTCTCACCTATCTCACCATACGCAGTGCCTGTGGCAAACCCACACCTCCAGTTTCAAGTTTTAAGTGGTGCTTTTTTCTACCTTACTGTACACATACACCCCAGAATATGAGCTTGGGATTTTGAGTGTTTGGGGCATTTGGGGAGGGGCTGGGTTTTTTTCTTGTTTGGTTGTTGGGTTTTTTTCCTCCCCAACTGCTTCAGAATGCTACACATCAAATTCTTGTTCGGAAAGCCAATTGCTATGGCTGGAATTTTTCAGCACTTTCTTCTGTTGGATGCAATTTAGATTAATTTGGTCCAGGCAGGATATAAATTCTGAACAGAGCTTTTTAAAAGATGACTACAGATCTGGCTAGGTGAAACAACAACATGTACACATTCCTAGAATCTTCTCCTGGTATTAATATGTTCTTTTGGATTATATGTCAAGAAATGCTGCAACTACCAAAAAGAAAAAATAACCACTCCACTATTGCCTGAAAATCCAAAGATTGGTAGATTTGAAGCACTTAAAGTTCAAGTATTTTAGTCCTTCATATTTTAGACAAAAATACATCTTTAAAGGGTTCAAAAAGCATAAAAATGCAATATAACTCCCCAGGAATCCTTAAGGAAAAAAACTAATTTTGTAACTAAAACTAACACTCATTAGCACAACTCACTGGGTGAAAAAAATGCCTTCTATTCATCCTTCACTTCACAGTAGATCTTAAATACACATAAGCAGCAACACCAGAAAGCTGCTATAGAATAGCTGAGCACTTTGGGTTGGAAGGGACCTTTAAAGGTCCTCTAGTCCAATCCCCTGCAGTGAGCAGGGATGTCTTGAGCTAGATAAGGTTGCTCAGAGCCCTGTCCAACATCACCTGGAATGTTTTCAGGGATAGGGCATCTACCACCCCTTTGGCGTTTACAGCATGCTTGAGAGCAGGTTGGTTCTACAGGTCTCCCTTCCCATGGTACACCCTACACCTACCTGAAAGGAGGTTGGAGCAAGGTGGTGGTTGGTCTCCTCTCCCTAGCTAAAAGTGATAGGACAACAAGTGATAGAGGAAATAACCAGGGGAGGTTTGGGTTGGACATTAGGAGCAGTTTCTTCCCCAAAAAGGTTTGTCAAGCGCCAGAACAGGCTCTTGAGGGAGGTGACGGAGTCACCATCCCTGTAAGTGTTCCAAAGACGTGCAGCTGTGGTGCTGAGGGAAATGGACTTGGCAATGTTGGGTTAACAATTGAATTTGATCATCTTGGAAGTCTTTTCCAGCCTTAATGATTCTATGAGTTGAATGTTGTCACCATGAGCACATCTATCTGTAGAGTTGGATGTTTGTGTTAAACATAGCAGAACCCTTACACTACTAGGAGGCATAGATCACTATGGCAATACAAGCAACGGCCTAGTAACAGTTTGTATGTGCAGGATATGAAATGAGGCAAATGCCTGTTTTGTTACTCTCTGCTGTTGGCACATAAATCACCAGTTCATAGTAGGCTCTTTGGAACTCTTTAGCATTAACTAATACGACAATGCGTATTTTCACAGTGCAATCATAGCTATCAGTTCTACTGTCCTTTTGGTATGTTATTGCTCTGAGGAAGTAAACAAAAATAGATCACTACAAAAACAAACCTGAGTGACAGCCTAGGCTAAGGCTCTAATTGAAAATAAGATTTATTAGAAGAGAGAGAAACATCACAGTAAAACAAAGACACAGTTTCTCTAACATATCTGGTATTATTCTTGGCAAAGTAAAACAAGGCTATAAATTTATGGAACAAATCAGTATGGCACTGATGTACCACACTGATCTGGCATCACTCTCCCTGATTGCAAAAATATGTTAGAAGAAAACTCTTTGTTTTGCTTCAATTTCAGTCACCATAAATTTCTTCTCTAATTACAGCCCAAGAGTATTAGCGCTTGTCTACACATAGGTTTTGCACAGACACGGTTACATGAGTAAGAAACCAAACTCACTTAACAGTCATGCCACTCCCTAGTCTAGACACAATTAAAACAAACTATACCCACACAACTATGTCATGCTTAGAGGCTCCTTTGATATAAATTTGCCAGGCACCTTGTTGTTGGAGGGGTGGGAAATGACCCTTGCAGCAATGGTTCAATGATACACTACCTCTGAGAAGACTTGAGACGATGGAGTTTGGGGTGCATTAAGAGGAGTGTGGCCAGCAGATTGAGGAAGGTTCTCCTTTTCCTCTACTCTGCCCTAGTAAGACCTCACCTAGAATATTGCATTAAGTTTTGGGCTCCTCAGTTCAGGAGAGACAGGGATCTACTGGAGAGAGTCCAACACAGGGCTATGGAGATGAAGGGGCTGAAGCAATGCCCTGTGAGGAGAGGCTGAGGGACCTGGGGCTGTTTGGTCCGGTGAAGAGAAAACTTAGAGGGAATCTAATCAATGTTTATGAATATCTGAGGCCTGGGGGTCAAGAAGGAGGGGATAAATTCTTCTCAGTTGCACCCTGTGATAGGACAAGGGGCAGTGGGTATGAATTATAGCACAGTAAATTCCACCTCAACATGAGGAAGAACTTCTTGACTGTAAGGGTGACAGAGTACTGGAACAGACTCCCAGAGAGGTTGTGGAGTCTCCTTCTCTGGAGACTTTCAAGCCCTGTCTGAATGCCTTCCTCTGCAACCTGAGCTAGATTCTATGGTCCTGCTCTGTCAGAGGGTTGGACTCGATGTATGGAGATCCCTTCAGATCCCTAACATCCTGTGATGGAAACATCTGAGGCCTTTTCCCATCAGTCAAAAGAGTATGTGCATCCTCTGACGAGATGCAGCCTCAAGGTTAAAGATACAAATAGGAAACAGGAAAAGACAATACTAAACTCTGTCCAGTTCTGGGGCCCTCAATTTAAGAAGGACATTGAGATGCTTGAGCGTGTCCAGAGAAGGACAACGAGGCTGGTGAGAGGCCTTGAGCACAGGCCCTACGAGGAGAGGCTGAGGGAGCTGGGATTGTTTAGCCTGGAGAAGAGGAGGCTCAGGGGAGACCTTATTGCTGTCTACAGCTGCCTGAGGGGTGGTTGTAGCCAGGAGGAGGTTGCTCTCTTCTCTCAGGCAGCCAGCACCAGAACAAGAGGACACAGCCTCAAGCTGCGCCAGGGGAAATTTAGGCTTGAGGTAAGGAGAAAGTTCTTCACTGAGAGAGTCACTGGCCACTGGAATGGGCTGCCCAGGGAGGTGGTGGAGTCTCCATCCCTGGAGCTGTTCAAGGCAGGATTGGACGTGGCACTTGGTGCCATGGTCTAGCCTTGAGCTCTGTGGTAACGGGTTGGACTTGATGATCTATGAGGTCTCTTCCAACCTTGGTGAGACTGTGACAAAGATTTCAGGAGCCAACAACAATGTAGCCTTGCCCCCGTGAAGCTAGTGATGAAAGCTGAAGACACCAAGAGGGTAAGCACCAAAGAGTGACCAACTTCTGCAGCTCTCCTAATTGAACAGCCACCAATTGCTTCACCTAACACTAACACATGGAAAGAAACCTGCACTCCAGCAGCTCTGGGAGGGTATCACTTTACAGGGAAAAGGACTGGCTTATTAACATCAATAGAACCCCAGAGTCATTTAGAGATTTCTATGAAGAATTTAACACTTAGCAAAAATAAGCACATGAAAGTTTTGCGCTGGTTTTTGGCTATCATTTCTGGTGTTTGCGTTAGAGACACGTGAAAAATAATATTTTCCATAATAAAGAATGTTAGTTTTAAAGTCTAGTGATTTTTAGCATTAAAAAAAAAAAATAATGAGGTGACCTCACACACAAAAATGCCCAGAGGCTGCTAAAATAGCAAAGTAATGAGAAATTCTAGATATTAAGAAAATGTAGCATGGCAGAATCGTTAAAGAAATTAAAGCACATGAGGAAAAAGAAAAAAAAACAGACAACATTAAACTGAAACTCACAAATTGGTTTGGAACAGTTCAACATAAGGCACATTTATCTCCCACTCCAGCTCAAGAAGCACTTAGAGATCCCTTTTCAGATCAGTACAGATGACAGCAGCAGCAGCAGAATGAGCAATACCAGCACTAAGAAGAACAAAAAAAAACCCTGGCTTTGGAGCTGGGACACGGCGGCAGACTTAGATTTTCATTGTGTACTCCAACGTTTCATAAGCAGTTTCCTTTGTCAAGCTACAATTAGTGTGCCATGTATCACTAAAGAATAAGATGGTTTATAAATAGTATGAATACAAGGAATACCCCATTGTTCTTTTCTGTACTGGTAAATAAAAGACATGCTAGATAAGACTCCTCTGAAGTGAGTTTCAGATTCTCCCTCTACATTTAAAGCACTCCACCACTACTCAGCTCTGTTAGAAAAGTAACACCTTCAATATTTTGCCTCACCAGTCCACCCTCTCCTCTCTCCCAGAGGGATGTTAGGTCTGGCCCCACATCCCCGATATGGTACCCAGCCCTAACAGCATATGGGTTGCAGTGTGCTCCTATGGCTCAAGCAGCTTGTCCTGCAAGATACTTTGTCACTCCTGCTTAGCAGCATCTTTCCTGTTCAAGTCTGGGTTTCCAGAACTCTTCACCAGACAAATACAGTGAAGGATACAGTTTTTGAGTACCTTCCTCTCACTCTTAGGTCCACTGAGAGACCACAAGTGCCAGAGAACTAGCTAAGTCATGGTACCTAGGCTGGGCTGTGTCAAAAAGCTCCACATAAGCTAGTTACATCATGCAATTGGGGTGTCACGGCCATGGCTACAGCTCACACTGAGTCAAAGCAAAATGCACCATAATTTTCTTTCTTAACTTGCCTTCGTTCATGTCTAGATCTTTATTATGCCAGCAGTAAGAATTGCCAAGAATCACCACATCTTTCCTGATGAAAGAAGTAAAAAAAAAAACAAAACAAAACAAAACAAAAAAAACAACCCCACAACCTACCACACTTTAATCCTAGATTATGGATCTGGGAGATAAAAGTCTCACCTGGCTCAGAAGTTCAAGCTTCCTAATAGAGCCAGCCAATGATAGCAGGAGAGCAGCTGCAAATGAAACAGAACTCAGTTTCCTGTTTCCCTCTTTAAAAATGAATCACAGCATGTTTTGAGTTGGAAGGAACCTTTAAAGGTCAACTAGTCAATGAAGACAATTACTCCTCTTTTGAGAGTATTCACCACTAAGAAGTGCTAACTAAGGTCACTGATTTGCCTCTCCTAAGCCTTTCAACCTTCAAATCAACTCCATTTTCCTGATTTACATCCTCCTTCCCCTTCCTTAAAAGCTATGAAACTGTTTAAAGTACATGAAATACATTCAGATTACCACTCAAACTGTTACCCTCTCATTTCTCACATCTGATATACACTGGTGCCTAGCAAATCCACCACTCCCTTCAAGGAAGCCATCCACCAAAGGGTTAAACATGCAAACTAGAGATCCTGCCTAATACCATTTAATCCCTAGTAACATAGCACAGAAGATGAGGTATTGTCCTTGTGCTCCTATTGTTTCTGCCAGCCGAGCAGCAGGGTACAACACACGACCACCCAAAATATACCACAGCGTACAAGCATTGTTTGGGGAGGTAGGGCTTCAAGGGATGCTAATGTGCATTAGTCATTCTATCTTAGAAATAAAAGAATGATGATGAAACTCTCAACCCTGCCTGAAGAGGTTAAATTTGTGTTGAAGAGCCAGGAGAAAGGAGCTAAGCAATTACTGAGTTTCTGTCAGCATAAACACCTAAGATGACAACCAGAAGGTCTTCAGGACAGTTATTATATTTCCTAATCCAAGAACAATGCAGCACCTACCGATTAAAAAAAAGAGAAGGAGGGGGGGGAAAACTAAGACTGACCCCAGAACATATCCACAGAATGTTAAATCATCTGATGTGACATTGTAGATTGCACAGCAACAAGCTAGAAGTCCAAAATAAATTTTTAAAAGCTTTCAAATTCAATAACTACCACCCCAAATGACCCCACTTGCCTGTAAAACACAATGAATCCAGCACTTGGGATTGCTTTGCAAATCTCAAAGCGTTTGGTACTTCGAGCATAAGGCTCTTCCTCACGGCTTGCACTTTTCTCAGCACACCACACCTCCTTTTCTCCTCATATGCTTTTAACAACGAGCACCAAAACATACAGAAGAACAAAAACTTGTGCTAAAGAAAATTAAGCCACCAACTGTAAATAAGCTGCTCTTTGATTCCTAAGGAAACTCTTTGCTGATGCTTTAGTGAAAATACAAGATAAGCCTTCAGTTTCAAGATGTGTCAACTGCTTTGGGTTCAGAAAGGATGCCACTTCCCCCTAGTCCTGCCATTGCATAGCTCTTCCCTTAGACCCCCTTTTCATAAAGGGCTAATGTGCAGTCTCAGTAGCTAGAAGATCCATGGATCTATAGTCTGACCCTATGGGGCAATTCCCAGGGATGGGTGAGAAAGGATGGAAAGAGATTTTTTTCAGCTGAAGTGTTGCACAGATCTTTCCAATAAAGTTGGAGGGGGAAGGAACAACCTAATGACAAAAATCAGGAAAACACATAAAACTCACCCCATTTCCCAAGGACAAGGATTGATTTACCTCTAGAACAAGTGGTTTCATGCAAACCTGCTCTTCTCTTACACTGCCTGCTGGCTAGACAAAAGCCAGTCACTACTACGAAGCTGTAAATATCTCTATTTCACACCAGATATCTGCCACCCAAAACCAGTCCTAATGTCTGCATTGGACAAAGGATTTATTAACTTCCTTGTGGCTGCTGCTCTCCCCATCAATCTCAGACAGCAATTTTAACACGGAGTGCCTCCAAGTGCTCTGTGGTTCACACATATGTCACACTGCAACCAAGATATGTCTGGCATCAGAATGTGTAGCAGGGGAGTGGAAAAGAAGATAAGAGGTGTTAAGCATGTCCTGTTATTGCTTTCCCCTTTTCTTTAGCCATCCAAAACCCAACACACTCATCATAAGAAAACAAAGAAAGAAAATCATAGAATGGTTGAGGTTGGAAGGGACTTCAAAGTTCATCTAGTTCCAACCCTCCACAATAGGCAGGGACACCTCCCACTAGAACAGGTTGCTCAAGGCCTCATCCAACCTGGCCTTGAGCACCTCCAGAGAGACAGCATCCACAACCTCCCTGGGCAACCTGTGCCAGTGTCTCACCACCCTCACTGGAAAGAACTTCTTCCTAACACCGAGTTTAAACCTCCCCTCTGCCAGTTTAAACCCATTACTCCTCGTCCTGTCATTACAAGACATTGTAAATAGTCCCTCTCCAGCCCTCCTATAGGCCCTCTTCAATACTGGAAGGCTACTACAAGATCTCCTCGAAGCTGCTTCTTCTCCAGGTTGAAGAGCCCCAACTCTCATAGCCTGTGCTCATAGCAGAGCTGCTGCATCTCCGTGGCCCTCTCTTGATGCAGCTGCCTGTGATAGTGGCTAGGACTGATGCCACAGGTGGTGTTCAGCATGTCCTGTTATTGTTTCCCTTTTTCTTTAGCCATATCCAGAAACAAAACCCAACATACTCATCTTAAGAAAATGAAGACAGAAAATGCGCCTTGCTCAAGCTCCTTCCTCACAAACAACTAAACAGAAAACAAACAAAACTTATATCCAGCTCCTGTACTCAGAAAGCTGTCAGGTACAGTGGTACCAGACCTACTAGACTTAGTCAGCAGCAATGATTTACAGCTGACTTTTCCAGGGGGAATCTAAGAATCAATCAGCCTTCATCTTGCCAAGTAGATACCAACAAAATGCTGAGACACTTACAGGTAGAAGAATACCTCAGTATTACAGCTACAGGTTCATGCCCATTCATTGTACTTTGTCAGTGTTCTGGTTATACCACCACTCAAGCCACCACTTTATAAACCAGGACTAAAACAAACCATTAAACCTTCTCACTCCCACATCTGACCCAAAAGACTTTAGTATCAGTGTGCTTTAAGGAGGGTTTCCAAAGATAAGAGAGAGTGGCTCACTTACTTGGGTACTGGCTGTGTCTGTATGAAAGAAGACTGGGAGCAAACGCCAAGATCAAAACGTGTGTGCAGCACACATCAAACCAAATCCCCCAAACGGTCACCATCCAAAAGCAACACGGGGAGAAAGCTGCATTGCTTATTCAGCACCCACTGGCAGCATGCAGAAAGAACACTGCTGTAGCCGTTTCTTGTTCAAGTGCGGGGCAGCAAGAGCCACTGCAGCGAAACTTAGTCAAGAGGAAGGCTGCAGATGGTTATGCTTTCTGTAGTTGATAGATTACTGTAATTTATGTATTTCTAAAGAAGCACAGTGACCCAATTTAGGTTTGGAAGAAGCAGCATTTTAGCAGCTCTAAAGACACAATATGAAATAATATGAAATTCTAGCTCCCAACTAGCGCAGAATAAAACATTTGCTTTTCATTTCAGGAGTGGTTTGTATGCAGCAACACAAGTTCTGTACGAAGTTTCAATGGTTATTCTCTTCCCTGCTCACCAAATCTGAATATTAAACACAATATGTGAGGCTATTGCTACCATAGGGTCTCCAATGACCACTTCCCCAGTCAAGAAACCGGCAGGAAACCAAGAAAGCTGCACGGAGTGAAGCAGCAAGGGCGCCCGGCAGCGGCAGGGAAGGCGCTGGGCCCAGGCAGGCCGCAGCCGCGGGCAGCTCTGCTCCGCTGTGCCGGCGCTGAGGCGCGCAGGGGCTGCCCGGGGAAGGGCGCCGGCAGCAGCCGCCTGGTAAGGAAAGGGCAGCTTTGGAGGAGCGGCTGTGGCCGAGACGTGAGCCACCGAAGTGCCACGGCACCGTCTGCCAAGCGCGGGGGGCACATCCCACCCAACCCCCGTGCCAGAGTGCGGATGGCAAGAGCAAGGTTCTGCTCCTGGATCGGGTCCGCCCGCAATGTCAGTCCGGGCTGGAGGTGATGAGATCGGCAGCTGCCTTGCAGAGGACTTGGGGGTGCCAGCAGTGCGCACTCGCAGCCCAGGCGGCCAGTGGCAGCCTGGGCTGCATCTAAAGCAGCATGGCCAGCAGGTCCAGAGAGGTGCTTCTGCCACTCTGCTGTGGCGAGTCCTCGACACAAGGGCATGGGACTGCTAGAGTGGGTCCAGAGGAGAGTGACAAACATGATCAAAGTGTTGGAACTCCTCTCGCATGAGGACAGAATGAGACTTGGAGCTGTTCAGCCTGGAGAAGGCTCTGGGAGACTTTATAGCAGCCTCCCAGTAGCTGAAGGGGACCTAAAAGAAAGCTGCAGAGGGACATTTTACAAGGGCTTGTGATAGAAAAAGAAACAGTGGTTTGAAACTAGATCAGGGTAGCTTTAGATTGCACATTAGGAGGAAGTTCTTCACAATGAAGATAGTGAAACTACGGAATAGGTTGCCAGAGATCTAGTGGAAGCCACATCCCTAGAGACATTCAAGGACAAACTTGATGAGCATCTGAGCAATCTGGTATAGTTGGATATGTCCCTGCTCACTGCAGGGAGGTTGGACAAGATGACCTTTGAGGGTCCCTTCCAACCTGATGCATTCTGTGACTGTGAATTAAATACCCACTGACAAAGGGTTAACCCTCAAAACGAGTCTCCAACAAGGCAAAACACAAGTCAACAATAAAAATGTAAAAAAAACCCAAGTTTCATCTTTTACAAGTTACTGTGAGGAGTGCAAACACATAACCTATGTAACAGGAATCTTCTCAAAGCCAGCATGACTTACTTAAACCAGCAGCACTAGTAGGACAGGTCATTTTCCAATACATTACTGCTCTTTGAGACATGATAATCAACAGCACCTAACACACTAAGGTGAGCTCTCCCACAGATGTGCCAAGGAATCTTTGAGTCTGAACAGTGCCTACCACAGTATGATCAGCGAGTCTGAACTCCCTGCCTAACAATTACTTTGCAGAGCACCAGTCCCTGCCAATAGAGGAGAGTGAGGTATGATCTTTACAGGTTTATAACTTCAGCTACAGTAAAACAACAACAACAGGTAACAATTAGAAACACCACGTCACAAAACCAAACAAACAAAGCAACCATAACACCAAAACCAACAATAACCCAAACCAGCTCAGTGTCCTCTGCAGCTCAAAACTAAGACACAGTTCCCTGGAGGAAGTATAGCTAGGACAACACCTGGGATGCACAGGGCTATGCAATACTGAGGTAAGCTGTTCAGCTGGTGAGGGAAATGTTGAGCCACTACACACTACCAGCATCCTCTGGTGGTTGACCCACTCAAAAGTGCCAGTCCCAAACTTCCAGCAACTGCAAGTCAAATAGCTCATCATGAGGTGCAAAAGCAGCTCCAGACAATGGTACAACTTAAAACAAACACAAGTCTCCCTTTCACACCAGGCTTCTCAGTATTGCCACAGAAGACATGAACAGTATAAATAATCAACTTTGTGGCTCAACTACCAGATTGAGCAAGCAAAACATCAGTACTGTACAGATGATGTTCCAATCCTGGCTTCCACCCATTGCTCCTCAAGTAAGTTATGCATAGGACATTAAAAGTCAAAGAATTTAAAGACTCTTCAGTCAAGGCAAATGGCTTTGTGATAAGTAGAGATGCCAGCTAAAATGTTGTATTTTAAATGTCTTTCACATCCAAGAACAGAAACAAGACCATTTTCATACTCATCAGTGAGGGTAAAGAAGTAACCTGAACTGGAAATGCCAGGGGAGACCTATCTGAAGAACTTAACCAGGCCAGGATGCTAAACACATTCAAGACCTGAGAGAAGATGAGCTGTCCAGAGCAATCCCCTACCGGCCAGTCCTCAAATGAATGTCAATACAGTGACCTTAGTGATAGAAGTTCGATAGTAATTCACACAGGAACAGACAGACTTAACATAATTAGTGACTGCTAAAATGAGAAGGCATACAAAACTCCCAAATGCCTCTGATTAAAGTTTTTAGCACCTAAAACATTTAGCATCTAAAATTTATTTGACCAACATTGTGCCTACAGGAGCCAAATTTAAACACCACACCTATCTCTTGAATTTCTAGAGGCAGCTTCAAGTAAAACAATTTGAGTGACAGTAACTGTAAGGTTATCTTGAACTAATGAACCAGAAGACTTAGCTTTCAGGTCTTCTGCTGCGCACTAGCACCTCTAGAACAGCTAACAAGCAAACCACAAAACAGCCCATTTAGACAGCAAACAGGTAGATAATTGCTGAGCAAACACCTTACCTCGGCTCGTTGTGTGCGAGGCAAAACAGATGTCTTCTCTATGGCATAAACATCCACCAGGTACAGACGTGCTCCTTGCTCTCTGTCCAAAATGGCTGCAGTCTGGATGACACCAGTGTGTCGCCCAATGGTGAAGAGGCGCCCAAGGCTTTTATCTTCACATCGAACCGACACGATGTAGTATTCCACCTGAGCTTCAGAGCCCCGTGGACTTGCTGCTTCGATGGAGATGACATTTGTCCCAATAGGCTCACCTTCTTTTAAGATGGTTATGTATTTGGGCTGAGTGAAGACAGGCCCATCGACCCCCTGCAGAATTATAGTCATCTCAGTGGTGGATTTCCTCCTTTCGGGGCCAAGGTCTGTGGCAGAAACTATGAGATTGTATATGAGCTGAGAAGGCACCAAAGCTGATGCCACTCTCAAATCTCCACTATAGCGATCCACAATAAAGGTTTCAGTGTCTCCATTGACTATTTCATATTCCACCTCTCCATTGGCACCCTCATCGGGATCTGCAGCAACAATTGTCGTTAGGACTGAACCGATCACAACCGAGGGGTCGGCTGCGAGAGCATTTTGTGATACAAACACAGGAACATTGTCATTTTGATCCGTCACCAAAATGGTCACATTCTTCAAAGCAAAACGTCTGGACTCCACAGGGACAGCCTGATCGGTGGCCTTGACTGTTAACTCAAAGAGATTAGCAAACTCACGATCTATTTCAGCATTGGTAAATATTGTTCCTCTCACTTCGTCTATACGGAAGTGATTACCTCTTGGCATCTGCTGAACAATTGCATATGTTAACTGCCCATTAATATCTGCATCTGGATCCTGAGCAGTCACAGAAATGACAGAACTACCGACAGGAACATTTTCAATGATAGACTTAAAGATATCCCCTGGAGGAAAATTCGGAGGGTTGTCATTAAAATCCCTAACATGTATTACCACTGACATTGTAGATGACCGTGGTGGCCTTCCTTGGTCTTTTGCTGTTATATTTAGCTTATATAGAGATTGTGTCTCAAAGTCCAGTTTCTTTGCAAGAAAAAGGCTACCAGTGTTGGGACTGATGCTAAAAGTCCCATGATTGTTTGTTCCAGTAATGCTGTAGTGGAGGTCAGCATTGTCACCTGAATCAGAGTCAGTGGCAGTGACAGACGATACAAGTTCACCAACTCTCATGTTTTCCAAGACATCCACTAACAAAGTTGATTTAGGGAAGGAAGGACTGTTGTCATTTTCATCCAATACATCAATGCTCAACATGCAAGTTGAACTTAGGGAAACTGCCCCAGAGTCTACTGCTTGGATGACAAGTGAATATGATGCAGTAGCTTCATGATCTAATTTGCCTACTAAGGTCACTTGGCCTGTGCTACTGTCTATTGCAAACTGGTTTTCTTCATTTCCCTTGATTACAGAGTAGTGAATTAAGCCATTAACGCCTTCATCAACATCTGAGGCAGAAACTCTCAGGACCTGTGTCAGATTTGCTGCCAACTCGGATATTGTAGCCTGGTAGAGATCCTTCAGAAATTTGGGGGCATTATCATTGATGTCCTTCATGTAGATTTGCACAGTTGCCTGATCCTTTAGAGGCTTTGGCAACCCCTGATCTGTTGCTATCACAGTGAGACTAAATACTGCTGCTCCCCTTTGTCTCATGAGAGCTTCTCTGTCAAACTGATGAGTGCTCCTTATTTCCCCAGTCACTGTGTTCAGCTCAAAATCCGGCTGCATGTGCTCAAATGAATACCTGACTTCCCCATTCAGCCCAAAGTCTTTATCTACAGCACTTATTTTACCGACATAGGATCCACCCCTCTGCTCCTCTTCAAAATAGAACACATAGTTGGTACTGTTGAAGAGAGGTCTGTTATCATTTACATCCTCCAGAATCACAGTAACGTTCACAGTAGCATTGAGTGGTTCTACTGCTCTATCAGAGGCAACAACCAGCAAAACATATCTTTCCTGAAGTTCACGGTCCAGTTCACTTTTTATGTACAGCTGACCATCTGGGAATATGCCAAAGGCATCCCCAGTATTTCCTTCAATTATACTGTAAGCTATTTCACCGTTCACTCCAGAGTCTTTGTCAGAAGCCCGCACCTTAAAGAACCTGGAATTCACAGGCTCTGACTCCAAAAGAGTAATTTCATAGGAAAGCTGGTCAAACACAGGTGGGTTATCATTCACATCATGGACAGAGACAGTCAGGATGAAGTTGGAGAACAGCTGTGGCACCCCCATATCCGAGGCCAGGATTTCAACCTGGTAAGACCCAACATTTATGTCCAGTGGTCCTATTAAGCTTATGGCACCTGTTTGTTCATTGATTGAAAACAAGCCCTTTGGGTTTTGCTTAAGGCTGTAAAGGACCATGCCATTAACACCTTCATCGGGATCAACAGCTTTGGCCTGGAATATAGTATGCCCAGCTTTCCAGTTTTCCACCACATTTACGCTTTCCACTGCATGAACAAAGTGTGGAGAATTGTCATTTAGGTCTTTGACAGTTATATTGACCATAGCATCTCCAGTTATTGCCCCACCACTAGCAACCACCTTCAGCTGGTAAAATGCTTGCTCCTCCCTGTCAATGATACTGGCTGTGGTGATCTGCCCTGTGGCTCTGTTGATAGCAAACATGCCCCTTTGGTCACCTGTTGTAATAAGGTAACTGATGTTGATGTTGAGGTCCATGGTGGAAGCAAAAACAGTACCGACATGGTAACCTAGGGCAACATTTTCAAAGACAACAAAACTGTACATGCCCTGACTGAAAACAGGTGGATTGTCCTGGGTGTCCAAGACAGTGATGGTGACAATGGCTTGGTTCTGTGACTGAAGATGGCCACCATCAGTGGCCACAATCTGCAACTGGTAAGCAGTTTTCTCCTCCCTGTCAAGGGCTATTTTTGTTGTGATAATCCCTGTCTGACCATGGACCTGAAATCTGGAGGTGTCTCCAGCTGAGATGCTGTACTTGACAGTCCCATTGGGTCCCAGATCAGGGTCCGTGGCAGACACCGTGGTCACATAGCTTCCAGCTGGCTCATTCTCTTGGATATGGGCAAAATACTGAACTGGGTAGAACATGGGGCTATTGTCATTAACATCCAGGACACTCACATTAACTCTGGTTATTGAAGAAAGGGGAGGAGAGCCCAAATCAGTGGCCAGGACGTGCAGGGAAAAGTAAGCCTGCTCCTCCCGGTCCAGCTGCGAGACGGTGCTGAGCTTGCCTGACACAGGATCCAAACGAAAGATCTGGCGAGAGGTCCCTGAGAAGGGGCCAGCCGCTGCCAGCAGTGGCTCAGCTTCTTGCAGGGAGAAGCGGATAGTCCCATTGTCCCCCAGGTCCCCATCTGTGGCACTCAGGACCAACAGCTCAGTTCCTGATGGAGAGTTTTCAGCCAGGGACACCTGGTAGCCCTCAGGTTTACTGAAGCGAGGTTTGTTGTCATTGACATCCAGAATGGTCACCACCAATTGTGCATAGGAGAACTTGGGCTGCACACCTTGGTCACGGGCACTGATGTTGAGCACCACCTGAGATGCAGTCTCCCGGTCCAGCCCGCTGGAGATGGGCACACCTGCAGCATGCCCAGCAGAGCCACCCTTGGGACCAGCTGTGGTAACCAGCCCACTGTGCTCACTGATACGGAACCAGCCAAGCTCATTGCCCGAGACAATGCTGTATTTGAGGTTGGCATTGAGGCCCGAGTCACGGTCTGTAGCACTTAGGCCCCGCACATAGCTGCCCATTGGCACCTCCTCACTGATGTTCACCGAGTAAATTGACTGCCCAAAGACGGGAGGGTGGTCGTTAATGTCATTCACAAAGATCACCAGGCTAGCTACCGATGAGCGGCTCACAGGAGCTGCCACCGCCCCTTCGGGGGAAAGGGAAGAAGTTGGGGAGCCCGGGGGTGGTGGTGGGGCCCCATAATTATCTGCCACTGCCACCGTAAGGTTATAGGCTGGGATACGTTCCCGGTCCAGTGCAGCTGCTACTTTTATAAGGCTGAGGTTGGGCACCTTACTGCTGTGCACCTCAAAATGCCGCTGCTCGTTTCCTGCCAGGATTGACACAGAGATGTTCCCGTTGGCTGCGGGGGAGTCAGCATCGCTCACCGTCAGCAGGGCCACCACCGTGCCAGGGGCTGCGTTCTCGTCCACAGAGGCAAAGCGGGAAGTGGCAGGGAAGTAGCGAAACTTCACCCGCGGTTCGTTGTCATTGACGTCGAGCAGACGGATTAGGGCCTCAGCCCGGCTGCTCAGCGGGGGCACCCCTCGGTCCATGGCCTGCACTGTCAGCGAGTACTGCTGTCGCATCTCATAGTCCAAGCGCTCCCGGATTCGGATCACCCCACTCTCAGGGTCCACCTCAAACGGGAAGCTACCAGCTCCCTCCCCACCACCACCATCACCTCCTTCCAGGCGGTAGCGAATGTCAGCATTGGTGCCTTCATCAGCATCAGCTGCAGCCACCTGAAGAATGCTGGCCCCAACAGGTGCATCCTCGGGCACTCGTGCCTGGTAAAGGGTCTGGCTGAAGACGGGTGGGTTGTCATTAATGTCCTGGACAGTAACATTAACCTGAAGGTATCCCCGCCGACGGGGCTCACCCTTGTCCTCCACTTGTATCAACAGCTGGTAGGTGGGGGTGGCTTCCCGGTCCAGCCCACCCCTAGAAACCAGGTGCAAAAAAGCTCCTTCACCGCTGGGGTTGAGGGTGATGTTCAGACGGAAGCGTCCCTCCTCATTGCCAGCCACGATGCGGTAGGAGCCGTGGTCTACACCATTAGTGCCACTGTCGGCATCGGTAGCGGTGTCCAGGATAAGCTGGCGCCCGCTGCCTGTGTCCTCCTTGAAAGTCACCACGATGGAGGGGTCAGGGAAGACGGGCGCGTTGTCGTTGAGGTCGAGCACCAGGACTCGTACCTCGCTGGGGTAGGTGGGCTGGCTAGAGAGCACGACCAGGTCCACTACATCGCTGGCCAAGCTCTCGCGGTCGATGGTGGCGCGGGTGTACAGGGACCCCGAGGTGGCATTGATGGCGAAGAGGGCGTGACTCTCGCTCAGACGGTAGGTGAACCCCGGACGAGTGGCGATGGTGCCCACCCAGGTGCCGGGCGGTTGCTCCTCCAGCACCTGGAAGACTTGGCGGGGCTCGGCGGCGGCGCCCAGCGGTAGCAGCGGCGGCAGCAGAAGCAGCGGCAGCAGCAGAATGGGCAGCGGGGCTCCGGGGACGGCGGGTGGGCGGCCCATGGCGCCCCGGGAGTGCAGCGCCGTGGGGCCGCTGCTCTCAGCGGTACCCCGCTGGAGTCCACCTCCCTGCGCTCTCGCTTCCTCTCTTCTTTCCTCACCCACAGAGGCTCCGCTCGCCCTGCCCCGCCACGGACGGGAGCAGACCCTCCGGCGCGCCGCGCTCACGGGACGCTTTTCCTATGTCGCTGCTGCCGCCGCCTCTCCTCCCGCCGCCTCTCCGGGGCTCGGGGGCGGCCAGGGCCGCTGCGCCGCATCGCCACTCTGCAACCCCCGTCGCTACCGTCGGGAGCGCCGCGTTCTGCCGCTCCTCAACGGCCGCCGCCCCGCCAGCATGCCCAGGCGCTCAGCGTCGACGCGGAACGCCGCCGGGTTTGTAATCCACAGCCGCGGTGCTCACTGCCGCCGTCCGGCCACAACTTCGCCCGGCGCTCATTGATCCCTTCCCTCTTGACGGCCGCCGGCGGCTCCCCCCACTGCTTCCCATTGGCCGCCCCACCCCCTGCCCCGCCCTCCGCCCCGCCCCGCCCGGCGGAGGCTCCGCGCACATGGGGGTCTGTCCCGGCGGCCACCGAGGGGAGGGGGGAGGGGGGTGTGGTGAACAGGGGATTGTTTGTAACTTCCCGCTCCTGAGTGCAGTGAGGAGGGACTCCGGACACTGAGGGGCGTGAAGGCGGGAGGGCTGCGTCTTAGCTGTAAAAATAGCGTTTGAAGGAACTTGAGAGCTGTGCGGCGGCCGACAGACGTTTTCCTCGCGAAAGATGCTCCGCCGAGCAGCGACAAACTTCCGCTTCGGTGCAGCGTAAGCGGCATCACGGAGCTGGACCAGCCACGGAGCCGGCCCAGCCCCGGGACCCCGCCGTCCTTCCAGCCCTGCCGCTGCCAGCGGGATCCATGCACGGGCCGGTAGCGCCCCCTGCTGCCCGACTGCCTCCTCGCGTCCCGCGGCAACCGGGGCTACGTAGGGTCCACGCTGCTCCTCTGCTGCCCCGGGCTGGAGAGAGGGGAAAGGTGAAGCATCACGGAGTGCAGGAGTATCACAGGGAAACAGCGTCTTTGGTCTAGGTGAGACTTACACATTGCTGCATCTCATGCCTCCATTCCACATTCCTTCATTCTACACCTTTCTATTATCCTGCACATTTCTGCAACCTGCACCTTCCTGCCTCCCAAAAAGGCAGCACCTTTAAATGAGAAGCCTTCATCCCATCTGCCTGTGGTCACACCAAGTGTGATGGCAAGGGACAACTCCAAAGCCATCGGTGCCAGTGGAAGCAAACATCTAATTTCAAAGTTGTTCACCTTTAATGCAAGCAGGGATGTTAACGTGCTGGCTGAGCAACCTGTAAGCAGCAGTTAAGATGGACAAAGTAAATCCAGCATGGCCATATAACAAATCATTCAATGATTTCAATTGAAAAAGACCTCTAAGATCAAGTCCAACCATTATCTAACTCCACCAAATCAGCAAATACAGAGTTCATTTATCTTTGTGAGGGCATTAATTGACATGGCAGTGAGTTTCGTAACTTAGAAAAGAAAGAAAAGAGAGAAGTGAGGTGAAAAGAAATTAAGAGTGTATGTGAGTAATGTGGAAATCAAAGAACCATGAGGATAAGGAAGAAATATTTTACAGTGAGGGTAGTGAAACACTGTCACAGCTTGCCCAGAGAGGTAGTAGATGCCCCATTCCTAGAAACATTCCAGGTCAGGGTGGATGTGGCTCTGAGAAATCTGATGCAGTTGAAGAAGTCGCTGCTGGCTGCAGGGATGACCTAGATGACTTTTAAAGGTCCCTTCCAATCCAAACCATTCTATAAAGTGGTGTCAGAGGTGATTTGCTTCCCCAGATAGGACGAAAAATAAGGGCAATGAAATGAACATTGGCAGAATCTTAGCTGTAAACAGTTAGTAAGGAAGAAGTAGCATTTCCTGCACCTGGGTGGTATTGCCATCTAAAGCAATGAGATACTTCGGGCTGTTAGATCCTCAGATCATTGTTTCTTTTGGGCAATGAAGCTCCATGGCCATGGCGAGCCCTGACCCAGTGGGCACTGCAGCCAGCTGGAAGGGCTGTTCCTCCCCACATGGACACCCTGCGCCAGTGCTGTTACTGTAGGGTATCTTCCCTCGGCACCTTCATAGAATCGCAGAACGGTTTGGATTGAAAGGGACCCTTAAAGGTCATCTAGTCCAACCCCTCTGCAGTAAGGAGCGACATCCCCAACAAGATGACTTTGCTCAAAGCTCCATCAAGCCTGACCTTGAACGTCTCCAGGGATGGAGCCTCCACCACCTCCCTGTACAGCAAAGAACGTCCTTTCTCCTCAGACTGTATTAAGTTTTGCACTTTTCAGTATCTGCTTCTGACCTGGAGAAGGACTTTTGTGCCTGGAAGTTGGTTCAGTAGGAGGCAGCAAGTTCGTCTACAAAGTGTTCTTGGTGGAAAGATCTCCTTCCCTCTCCTGTTGCAAGGAGGTGGGCGGTAAGCCGATGGGATCGAGGGTGCTGCCCGGCTGCCTGGATCGCAGAGCGCTCTTCAGATCTGCAGCAGTTCTTTGATATTTAACTCCATCTACAGGCGTGTAGCGACCCTTGCCTGCAGCGAGCAGTTTACCCGGCTCTGTGTGACAGGCAGCCCTGTGTATCTAGGTGGCTTATTTACTTGCATTACACAGTGCAGATGAGGTGTTCTAAACCAGCAGAAAACGGTAATGCTGTATGCTTAAAGGGGGAAATATATATGTGTGTGTGTGACCAACAGAAGGTATCATCCTTAGCTAAAAGAATTTTTTCCTGCATGCATCATAGCTTAATCGCTGGAGGGTTTGGTTGAGTTTTTTCCTCACTGTCTGGGATTTTTCACATTTACCAGCTGAATTTGAGCTCCTAGTCAGAAACACAGCACTGAGGATCACGGCAGGCATTCTGGCACCCACTCAGAAGGACTTTTGATCCGTTCACAAAGGGCTAGGTCCGAATGAATCCTTAATCAAGTATTTTATGTGTGGGGCAGACACAATCTTCTTGTAACGCTGTTCAAGCTTTTCTCTGCCTATAGTTTGCACATTCCTCAGGGGTCCTCTCTCAAACCTCGATGTGAAAAATGCTACTACAAAGGCATAGAAGTACACAAAATCTTCAGCATCAGTCTTTTAATGCTGTACAGCTGACATAAGAAAGTGATATAAAATTCTGGGCAAGAGAATGTCTACAAAATGGGGTTGTTTAGCCTGGAGAAGAGGAGGCTCAGGGGGCGACTTCATTGCTCTCTACAACTCCTGAAAGGAGGTCTCTTCTCCCAGGCAACCAGCAATAGAACAAGAGGACACAGTCTCAAGTTGTGTCAGGGGAGGTATAGGCTGGATGTTAGGAGGAAGTTCTTCACAGAGAGGGTGATTTGCCATTGGAATGGGCTGCCCAGGGAGGTGGCGGAGTCACCATCCCTGGAGATGTTCAATAAAAGCCTGGATGAGGCACTTAGTGCCATGGTCTAGTTGACTGGATAGGGCTGGGTGCTAGGTTGGACTGGATGATCTTGGAGGTCTCTTCCAACCTGATTGATTCTATTCTATCCTATGAAAATGGGGGGTGTGATGGGGTGGTGGTGGAAATCTAGACACTAGGTTTTGAAGCACCAGGTTTATGCTGTTCTAGGCACTTGCAAATAATGCCTGCCACTGCCAGATACCAGAGTTGTGATACGTGCCCCTTGCATGGCATTGAGACATGATTCACTGCAGAGTTCTGCCCCTCATACAATAATACACTGAACAATGTCTCTGGGTTGCTTTACAGGCCCTGAAATTTAGTGTTTGATCTACCATGATGGCTATAAATATCAATAAATTGTTTCAGAAATAGAATCTGCTGAAGCCTTTTATATCAATAACTGCAAAGCTAGATATGTTTTTAGATGCAAGACATCCACAAAAGGGAGAAAAAAAAACCAACCCAACAAATTCCTGAAGTGTTTCAGTATCTTAAAATTCCATTTCATAGGATTCAAATAATATTGTGAGGGTTTTTAGAATGGTTTAGGTTGGAAGGGACCTCAAGGATCATCCAGCTCCAACCCCCTGCCATAGGCAGGGACACCTCCCACTAGAGCAGGTTGCTCAAGGCCTCATCCAGCCTGGCTTTAAATGCCTCCAGGGAGGAAGCATCCACAACCTCCCTGGGCAACCCTTTTGTTGCAAAGAGANTAAGCATAAGCTTCTATTTCAAACGTAGCCAAAGTCAGGAGATGCTTTAAAAGCACCAATTGTTCTTTATTCTTTCTTTATTAAGTTATTTTAATGGCTAAGGAAAAAAAAAATAGTAATCCATTAACACTGAAGCAGCTTATAGTAGATGCAAACTGACACAAACCTGCCTGTGCTGTCACTGGTACTGTCAGCAAGATGTGTTTCAGATGATTTAATGGAACATTGTGATAAATCCCTCAGGATCCAGTCTCTCCTCTGTCGTTGCCCTTGATTTGCGTCTTTGAAAGATGTACAATCTGTTTATGTGAAGATTTAAGTGTGACTAATAACAGCAACACCAAAAAACCCCACAAAACCCAAAACCACTGCACCATTTCTACGTATCAGTGGTAAAAGAGACAGACCAGGACAGAAAGGTTAAAGGAATGAAAAAAAAGACAGTAAGGAAAGTGTGTTTGACAGCCTCAGGATCACAGCCAGCAGCTCCCCTGAGTCCAGCTCTGATGACAACAGCTCTGACAGTGGAAGGACTCATCATCTTGCCTTGAGAAAGAGTGGTTATGAGCAACTTGCTGGGGTAGGAAGCAGGAGAGAAATCATTCATCACCCCCAGGAGAGTTTGTCCCTGTTATTCAGACTGAAATTAAAACAAACCTGTGAGTTTGCTGGCATAGGAAAGATGCTGAAGAATAAAAGCTTGTTGAAAACATGACCATCTCCAGTGGAGGTGCTACCTGAGGTCCTTCAATAAAAAAACTTTTGGGAAGGGTTTGTTGGCACTTATAGGAAGTTGGAGTATTTTTGCTTAGCATGAAGGTAGTAGAGTGAGAGAGGGAAAAAAAAAAAGAAGAGAGGTCTTAAAACACAGGGGAAAATCCCCAAATTCTTTCTCAAATCCTACTGGAAAGTTTCCACGTTGATCTGTTTCCTCTTTGCAATTCTTAGAGCCTGTGAGACAGAGAGACATCTTAAGCCATCTTCTACTTCACACTGCATTAGCTTAAGTCCAGAGCAGCTCCGCTTGTGCCACTGGAATTACTCTAGTTATACATCGGCGTAAGCATGGGTCGAGTTTTGACGCCTTTAGACTATCACAAATAGATTCAGACACAGCTAAGGCTGCACTAGAATCATTTCACAAGTCATAATTTGCAAGAAATAAAAGTGAAGAAAAGGTCTTGCCTACAGCTCTGTTGATAACATAGTCCAACACTTCATCAGGCTTTCACCTCCAGATACAGCAAAAGCAATCTAAGACCAACACTGTCCAACTTACACTCCACTGCAAGTCTCAATAGCCACCTCAGAGTGTCTAGTGTCAACAGATCAACACGTCTGGCTGTGATGCTCAATGCCTTTCCAATGTCTTTTGTGCCTAAAGTGGCCAATGGTGCCGCTGAAATGTTGTGTTGGAAAGCAGAGAAAGTAGAGAAGCAAGTGATGAATGAAATGAAAGGGACTACAGGGAAGAAAGAAATGGCTTAAGGATGTTTTCTTCCTGCATCAGCTAAACAAAAATGGGATGTGTATCTCTTATCTCACACAGCCCTCAGAGGCCCAAGCTTATAATCAGGTATTACAACAGGCAGAGAATTTCACTCTGCAGCCAGAATAGGAAGCAGTTATGATTTCAGTAGATCTAATGAGTAGGTTTCTGTGGTTTATGTTTGATGAACTGAAGGCGAGACCATAAAATCCCTCATTGATGCACCGCACGCCTGAGTAAACTTGGCTTTGGGCATTTTCATTGTTCCTTGCAGGTAGCTGGAATCCTTCCCACACTTAGATCATCCTAGTTTTAGATTCAATAATCCTAAAGGCTTTTTCTAACATAAGCAGCTCTATGATCATCTACAGAGCACAACTTCATTTATGTTAGATGTCAGAGTCCCTTGAGGAAGGACTTGGTCTTCTCATCTGCCTAATGTCATTCCTTCAAGGGCATGTGATGGACCTGGAAGTTGTTTAGAGAACCACCTAGGTCTCCCCAGGAAGTACTTTCTAGTTTCACTAGGATGATATATATAAAAGGAAAGTCACCACGTGGCTCCAGGAAGATATTTCTGTACTCTGATGTGCAGCAATCAAATCCATTCACTTCCACCAGCACTGTGCTGGGGAGTTTTGTCGTCAGGAAGACAGGCAGATATCTTTTTGAAATCTTGGTGTGTCCCAGAGATATACCAACAGCTACCCTCTCAGGGGGAGCTATGCTCCTCATTCCTGCATAGGTTGGACTTGGTCATCCTGAGAGTCTTTTCCAACCTGAATGTTTCTGTGATTCTGTCCGTATGCCCAACTTTGTTCTGTATTAAAACACATTTAGGTCTGAGCTCAGCTTCCCATTAAGTAAAGCTAGCCAGTAACGCAGCTTGTCTGGGGACAGCACCACTCATTTTTGTGTTTTCATACAAAGTGTGCCCTATCTCTGTCAAAAAGCATTCCAGACTGCCCTGGGTAACTGCCTTACCATTTTGCTACACCACAGGTTTTGCTGTCGGCTGAAGTTTTCATCAGAATCAATGTCACTTCCTTCAAGGCCACTGAGTAAGAGCTGAAAATAGTATCTGACCAAGACTAGGAGGTTCCTGGCAAAGCCACTTAAAAACAGGCTAACTGTGCTAGTTTGAGCCTAGCTAGCATGTTTTGGTGAGAAGAACTAGATGATAGGCTGTAAAATGAAAACAATGGTGAGGTCTACTTCGCTCACAGTCTTGCTGGGATGTGTAAAGAAGAAAGGCAAAACAAAGATTAGGTCACTTGCTTCTTCTCTTCGCTGGGGAGCTTTGCCTGCTGGGGAGAAGCTGAGGCTGCTGGCTGGACTCCATCTTGCTTTCTAACCTCACCCTCCTTTTGCTTGGCTGCTTCACCTTGCTTTTTAACCCTCTTGGCCGAACCTCCATTCTTCCTTGGGACTGGGGTAAGGTTGAGAGGGGTAGGGGGAAGGTGAGGGGTGGTTGAGAGCCCCTCCTGGGGACTCAGGTTTCTGGGAGGGGAATTGTGTTTGTATTACCTTTTTTACCTTGTATATTTCTGTCTATAACTGTATATACTGTAAATATCTGCTTGTAAATTGTGCCAGCTGTAAATATAAGCTTCATTCAAATTTCCAGAGCCGACTGAGTCTAGTCTGGGTGATTTCTAAAGTGTGGGGGGGCAGGGGACACCCAAACCATCACACTAACAAACCAAGGATACCTCATTAACTCTTGCTTCTTTCCTTTTTTTTTTCCAGGTTTCTCAGTCCACTTGTGATAGCGTATGGAACAGACACTGCTCTCTGAGGGGGGGATATTTTGCCAGGATTCATGTGGGATTAAGTTAAACGCTGTCAAGTACCCTCACAAAACCAAAAGCAAACACAATTTGTATGAGATTCTTTTGTTTGCTTGCTTATTTTTAAACACATTGCAAACTAGCTTGACATGCATTGCTTTCATTCTCTGCTTGCAAGCTGTAGGAGCCTTCTGTGATTGTACAATAACCAGAATGGGGGAATGAGTATTTGGTTTGGTTGGGTTTTAATATGCTGTCATTTTAATTTATTTTCTTTCTTTCTTTCTTTCTT